>WHPZ01582869.1:27037-37945 GCA_016617965.1 Macrosiphum rosae | reverse complement strand
TATTCGTCATTTTATTGTAAAAATGTAATGTAAAAACCATATTGTATATTTTATCATTACGCAATCATTAGGGTCCGTAAAAAACGTGTCTGAGGTCCGGATGCGGGGCCGCCAGTTGGTGACCGCTGACATAGGTAATACTTAGCCGACGTGTAGGACTACTGCGAACTTATGAAATACGCAGTGCAAGAAAATTATATTATAGTAGGTATGTGTTATCGGGGCTGTAGCCTGCAGTTGTGATATTATGTAATCAACATCGATTTATTCAAGTGATGTAATTTGCTCGTTTGGACTTGTACGGCTCATAAATATCTTTAAGGCAAACGCACTACCTATGTAAAGTTAATGATAAACTGAGAAATCCTTTGAAATTTGTACGACGCGTAATTAAACCACCGCCTCGCATACAGGTCGATATTACAATGTGGCATATAGTATTTCTTTATCGATTTTTAAGTCATCTTTAAGACATTCTCTAGTTGTTTCTCGCAAAAGTGACTGCAAGTGTAGCGCGAGATTAATATTTTTAACTGGAAGGCCATTTCTTAGGTTTTCCTCTCATAGAACCGTCCAATTATAACGTCCGATTTTGTGATAACTGTTTGCAATTATATAAATAACTGCCTATAATAATAGTTCAAAATTAACTTTAGAAATCGCTTTTCAAACTGTTGTTTTAAAAATGTCAGTACCTAACATACCGCGAGCATAAAAACCTGTTGGGCAGTAAAATGTATTAAATACCGATGACATACTCTATTTTTTATGTGACATTCACCAGTTTGTCACAGCTTGGTTTGGAAATTGTATAATGTTGGTGAATGATACCATACCATTGGGTTAATTTTTCCCGGTATCTCATAAAATATATTAAATTATTGTGTTTCAATTTTGCGGTAACCCGGCGCTTTATATAGGCGAAATATATACATCACGGTGTTTATGCATAATAATATTATTTCATTCAGCAATATATTCTATTATTAGACAAGTATAGTTTTTCAAATTTAAAACGTACTTCAGGAATATGATAATCATAATTACATTTGTACATGAGAACAAATGTACACGATAAACATGTAAGACCCGGAATAGCATTGCACATTTTCCAACCATCAAGGGTTGAGCTCGAACAACTATAATATAACTATGCACCAGCCATGATCGTACCACCCGATTCAGCCGACCTTCGGTTTAGAAAACTGAAAATCGTTAAACATTTGGAGAGCAAAGTTATCTAAATTCTCTAGTTCAGCCGTTTCGAGTTCGACAAATATATTATTGCGTGTAAGAGAGACATATTATTATTCATTGATAGTAAAATAAATAAACGTTGAAAGTGTAATTGTCACTACATTGTTCGTAACTAGTACTATACACTTGCACCATTTACACCATACAATAGTGCATAATTTAGCATCTAGAACAACTACTGTGGAGATGTATTTTTGGCATTTCAAATTTGATCTAAGTTAAGTTACCTTGTTAGTACTGGTTTGATGTTGTACGTATTTATTAAATGTCATTGGCAAACAGATTTACAGTACTGTCAATTTGTGAGAGTAAATTAGAGCTTAATAATATTTTAATTATGTCATATAATAATAATTATTTTAATAATATCTAAGTAATTAATATAAAGTACTGGAAACTGGGCGAATTTATTGAATTTAATCGTGCTAGTTTCATTGTAATATTACAAAATGTAAATTATGTAGGAAAATAATTTTTCTCTGAGGTTCACTTTTGAACTGAAGAAATAAATATATGTACTTATACTAAATGTAATACATTTTAATGTACATTTAATGAATAATGGTAGTAATAATGATACAATAAAAATAGAGTTTAAACTATGTACAACTGCAATATTATTTTTAATTAATTGTTTCTGTTTGTACTTTGTAGATTATATATTTTTAACACCACAAACTAATAATAATAATTTTACATCGTAACAGTAATTAAAAATTGAATTTTACAAGCTACGAAGCATATCCAATGTATGTACCTTCTATAAAAAATTTACATTTAATTATTAAATGATAAAATTATTTTGAAGTTTGAAAAATGTAATTTAAGAAAATATATTCCTTGTTAATGAAACAGCAAATTCATAATAACTTGATTAATTTTGTTTCTATATTTCATTACATTAGAATAATTTTTATATAATCACTCTACAAATATTTATTAGGAATCGTTTCTTAACGTTCGCGATAGTTGATCACCAAACACCAAGAAAGGCTTTTTAAATAATTAAAAAATCCAATTAAGACTTTGTAGTATAACATGTATTTTTAAATGCTTAATAATAACTTTTAACCTAGTCTAAGTTTATTATTTAATGTTTCATAATAACTCTTAACCTTGCTCAAGTTATTTATTTAATGTTTAATAATTAATAATTTTTTTGTTGCTAAAGTCAAAAAGAAAAATAATATTTATATCTACAACCCGCAACGTTGATTTAAGGGCATTAATTAAAACTATTCGTATGGCGCGATGAAAAAAAAAAAATAAAAATAAAAATGTTTTACCCAGCAAGATATAAAGACAATCTATTGATACAGCCGTATACAGGCCCAGTAGAAAATATTATGATTAAAATCCACGGGAAATGATAACAACATTATAATATTGTTTTTTTGTTGCGGCTGTAATAGTGACGTTGGTATAGTCCGAAAGAATTGTGGTTACGGCAGGCAATGTGTATTACAGCCGTATAGGTGATAACTGATAACCTTACGAGACGACCCTGCAAGAAGAAAACTTTCTGCGCGTTCGCTTTTCGGATATTTCATACAATAAAATAAACAAAGAAGACGGCTGCAATCTGATATCTTTGGAAAATTATAATGGCCGGTAAACTGGAACTCAACAAGAAGAAAGTATGAACATCTTCGAAAAAAAAAAATAAAAATAATGTTATACAGGTAGCTACCATTGTGTCTGGTTTATTTTATTTTATTTCTTGTTTTTTTTTTTTTTTTAGCTTATCTCGAAATCGAAAACTACGGAAAAGAAAACAAACAAGTTTGTGTTGCACAAGTGTACAACTAAATTCCCGAGGAGCTTTGCCTTAGAAAATCACACCATTACGTCAGTGTGTATATGGGCTGAGTGTTAAACATTTCCTTACGATTTATTGTTCTCCTCCAAACTTTAAGCCACTTTTCGCCGTTCTACCGATGTATTCCACGTGTGGAGCTACATCCATATACGTGATTGTCGTAAAAATGAAATTACCTGAATTGCGAAATTTATCATTCAAGTTATGTTGTCGATAAAAGTTTACAAAATATCTCTTTCGCTGCATAAATAACCGATGGCTTTAAGATACCTTAACGTTTTACAACGCACTTCGTTTTGCGTATTTTCGTGTTTGTGCCCAAACCCCGATTGTGTGAATTTATCAGATTATAATGAAGTCAAAATAACGATTAATTATCGATGCTTCGTTATAATTTTACGATTTCACGTAATTTTTCCAACTCATTCCGCAATGAGATTATTGATTTGCGTTAGAGTATAACTATTAAATCTGTACAATAATATTATGTTGAGAGATTCTGTTTATTGCCTAGACGTGCAATGTTATAAGCATACAATTCTGACTTTACAGCTGGGTTTTATGTGAGAGATATACTGCTTTTGGCAAATATAATATCGTTTAGAGCGTCAGGTAGGATGTTTTTCAGCCTCAACAGAGTCGTTGATAATTATAAATATTTTAGCGGCTGTTCACAATAATAATTCAAAAACGATAATGCGATATGTTTTATTATGATATAACATCTATGAATTCGTTAGCCATTGGTCAGAATGTTATAGTAATTAATTTTCGAATAAATTGCGAATTCCGAATAATCTTTCACACAAAGAATTTATACGAGGAAAATATTATGTAGGTTATTCGGTTATTTCTCTAATGTAATCATTTCGCATTAAACTAATGGAACAACGATACAACAAAATCTAATATTATGAATTATATAACCTACGTAGGTACCTATATTGTAGCTTTTGTGGTTTTCAACTTCACTGTTAACAGTCATTAGAAAATGTGTAGGTAATACGTGCAAGCATATTGTGTGTTCCATGTCGAGAATAAAATCATAAATTCATTAGTAAAATTACGTTATTTGAATATTATTTTACTTTTTACATTTTAAACGATAATAAATTATAATTATAATCCTAATAATAATATTCATAAAACTTTTTTGAGTTGTTCATTCGCCAATATAGGCAAACCAAGAAACGACTTTTTTTTTTTTGTGCACACGATAAAGCTCTTTATTAGTATTTCTAAAATAAAAATAAAAAACAGTTTTGTCAAGATTTTCTTTGTTAAATTTCAAACTCAACCAAAAAGGTAAAAGGTCCTTAAATTCAGCATAGGATTATTGAACTGAAGATTAGTAATATACCGTATTATACGTATACTTAAGTTGTAATTCGTATATATAGCACACATACCTACTTCAAAGAGCAAAGCATGCAATACTGTTGGGTGCTTATAAAAATATAGTTTCGTCGATGCCAATTACATCAAAACATTTAGTTATGAAATCGTCCAATAAAATATTATGTTCTTATTACGTAGGTATAAACCTTTGTTTAAAATGTTGAATATCCTACATATTCGTTTATCTATTTTCTCGAGCTAAATGTGGGTAGACAATAAGTGTAAAATAAGTACATAATATTTCATCTAAATTATACACGACTGTGTAATGTTGAATTAATCGTTAGTGTATACAGCTGATACGTATATAATAATTTTACTATATAAATACCCAGGGACGGACTGGGAGGTAAACTGCCCAGTATTCTATAAAACTAAGCCCCTTTATAACAGCTTCTTATTATGAGTACCTCCTTTTTCGGGTATAAATTATGAATAGACAATAGCCAATAGGTTATATTAATTATTATATATTATATAAGAATCATAAATGTATAATTCTTTTGATATTTTTGATGTTTGTTTACTATTGTTTTTATCATTTATTTCACAGTCACTATTAAACCAAAATCATCTTCATCAGTTTCAGAATCACCGTATCATTATATTATTAGTCATTACTTTTAATATAAACTTTATATAAATGTTTTCTGTTCTCTTTCTCAATAAACCTACAATATTTTTTATAAATATTTACAAATACATAGTTCAATAACTGTATAGTTTAGCAATAACTATCTGGCGGTCGATGTACCAACCAAATCAGATGAAGTGTTTACACATTTTTGTGGATAAAACTGATTTTTAAAATTCTTTTACAATATAGGTACAACATATTATACCTAATAATTATTATTATAAACTTATAGTTCGACTATGAAGTTATATTGTAACATTGTACCCACCAATAGCAGTGGTTTTTAAACTGTTTCGTATTTAAAAATAAATTTATTATTAATATCGTCAAATGTTCAAAATTTCAAATTCCCCGGCAGCCCGGCTCACACATATAAGCCTGCCTGGTGTGCTAAAGCACACTAGCACACCTGGCCAGTCCGTCCTTGTAAATACCTAATATGTGTTGTTATTCTTAATACATGAGAACAACGGATTGTAATTCTCGACTTCGATCTTATGGTATTTGGTTGCACATTGGTAAAAGTATTTGAAACTGAGATAGAGTTATTGTATTAACATAAAAATGCATTGTACCTAAAAAATATCTGAGTATACCTGCAGTACCTTTACACAGGGCCTGATAGGTCAGTCGAGCATTCTAGAAATCTCGAAGGCCACTAACATTTTGGGGTGTTAAGAGAAAATGGTGGCATGCCGCATTACGATTTTTTATTACAGCTATATAATTGTATACTGTCTACTAATGTGATAAAGTGATTATTATTTATTACTACTAAAATTTGACCAATATGGGACACTACAGAAAATTATGAGCCCGTAGAAAATTAATTCTCGAAGGACCGAGACTATACCCGATCCGGCCGGCCCTGTCTATACAATTTATCATTACAAATGTATATTATGAAACTATCCGATGTCTATAGAGTACATGTTTTCCGCGATTAAATGTTGTGATCATCAACATCGAACATTTTTGTTGCCAAACGTACGGTTTTCATTCAATTCCAAATGAACACCAGCATGTGTAGACGGAGTATAGGCAGTGGCAATAACGAAGAAGACGTCGAAGACGACGGCGAAGATAACAACGAATTTCTCTAAACTAATAGAATTGAAAGAAAGTACAAGAATATAAGAGGGAAATCTAATTTTGAGAGAAAAAGAAGCGAAAAATGTCAGCACTAATGAGGAATGTCGCTATTTAATTGTATCTGCTAAAAAACAGTTTCTTGTCGAACTTTTAAAGGATATTCTTTTTCACTTGGTCCTAATGAAAAAGAAAGTGGGTTATGAAGTAGATGGACTGATGTTTTTTTTTCTTTCATTATTATCATTATTATTATTGTCGTCGTTGTTGTTGTTGTTGTTGTTGTTGTATGGGGACAAAAGAATAAAGCAGAAATATAAAAACCTTGTCAGGTAAATTTCGTTAGCCGATCAATGAACCACTGACTAAGAAGACACTCGAACTTCAGGTTGTACTCGAATGCACAAAACCCACTATTACGAGAGCCCTTGTGCATACATTTCCAAACAGTGAACGTACACTCGCTCGCGACTTATCAATTCGATTTTTTATTTTATTTTTTATTGACTCTTCCAAGGACGGTCAACATCTTTAATAATTTATGGAGACTCGTGTCCCATGCCAGTGGACGTTATGACTATATTATTACTTTCAATATTAATTATCAATTATACGTCATAATTCAGTAATGTAACTAAATGCTATCAACCGTACGCCGTTTTATAAATGCCAATGTTCCAATACTTAATGGATCGTTTCGATTTTAATAAAATAATAACGGTGGTCATGCTAAAAATTAAAAAAAAAATATAATATTGTTTTTAATCGCTTAAAACTTGTTGGTTCGCATATGATATAGTGTTACTGTAATAATTAATGTTACATCGTGATTATTTAAATCTGAATTATCACGGTCATTAAGGATTTCGAATGTAGAGTTAAACCATAGTATTTTACCATTGTAGTAGTGGTTTTAAAACTCCGCGTCACCGACTACCGTAGAAAATGAAAAATTTAATTTAATTTAATTTACGATAATCAAATAAATACCGTTCATGCATCACACTTTCTCTAATTCTTTTCCACGTAGTAGTTATGATGTATACCTGCGCACGTTATATTACACAATTTACGTGTATAGGCACTCAAATGTTCAAAGGGTGTGTCGGACATTTATTACAACCTTTCATGCTAGCACGCATTTTTGTAGTTAGTATATTAAAAATTAAAATACACACACACCATCGAGTCATTATGCGCGCTGTTTCCCAAATACTGAAAATGTGGGACGAAAACATTTTATTGCGGTTCGATTTAACGATTCGAAATACGGAAAAGACCCACAGCAGTGGGTAGGTATATACTATAACATAGGTATGGGTTGTATTATTAGATATGATTCGTAATATGCGGTGTTGGGTAAGTTACTTTTAAAAAGTAATTAAGTTACTTTACTAGTTACTCAAATAAAATTGTAATGAAATTACATTACATTTCAGATAGAAAAGTAACGCATTACTTTCTCTTTTCAAATTTCTTGGCAATTATCATTCTGCTGACAATAATGTTAAATTTTATAGAAATTATTATTTGAAATACGAAAACGACACAGCAGTGGGTAGGTATATACTATATTATAGGTATGGGTTGTATTATTCGATAGGATTTGTAATAACTAATATGTGTAATATTAATGGTATTAATGCGTGGACTTCATTAATATAATCTAATATACTTTCCTTGTTGATTTAACCTTCTCTAATAAAAAATCATTGTGTGTCTGTTGAGGAAGCCCCAGTCAGCCTTGTCCCTCGATCCCAGCATTGTCATTTAAATACCAATTTCGTGTTCCCCAAATTATACTAGATGATAACCACAAGATTCTTGATTTCAATAATGCTGACTTCGATTTTTTTGCCACGGTTTTGACTGATAATTACTGCTCCTACATCTAGCATGCGGATATTTCTGCCTCAATGCTATAGAAATTTATCCGTCATGTAATTCGTCGATTCTTCCCACTCAAATCCTTCCATAGATCAACCTTTCCCACAATATGGGTTTCATCTGAACCCAAATCTCTTCTGTTTAAGAAAAAACAGCTCATAAAAATTTCAAAATAACTGGTGCATTACATGAATATAACACTTTCTCCTATTCACGTTCTCGATGTCTATATCCAAATCATGTTTTATGTTTAAGAGCCCACATTAATATTACTAAGAATCGACTAACTTCTAATCAACTTGAATTTCGGACTTTTATAAATAATAGACGTAACGTTTTTTCTATTACCAATCAAGTATATTTAAATTATGTTTCCACTTGGGGTCCTTGGGTTGCAGTTATATTTTCTTCTTTTTTCGCATCCACTTATAAACCACCATATTCTACTCAACTAGGTATATAATAATATATTATTATAGGTATAATTGTGTACACTGAGATCGCCAACTGTACTTGTTCCTATGGTGAACAGCTTATTTTTGAGCATATTCTGTGACCATAACTCTGGAGACTAATTTCTATACGGTGCCGAGTAACCTGTATATTATCTTAAATCGTACTCCATAGGGACACCCCGAGTACATAATATTATTATAATATCGCTACGATAGGGTCGAGAACGATAAGAAATTGCGGCGCGGCGTAAACAGTTTATTTCTGTTTTGATCACAAATTAATTCTGATATGCGTATCATTAAGAAAAAAAAACATGCTTTGCGTGTGAGCCGTTAATAAATTTGAATTCAGACCTAATGGTTTATGTTGCGATGATAAGGCAAAAATAACAGTCAGAATTAAACCACCGAGATATATATATACATATACCTACTTGGAATTACTTGTCGTTTACGTTCTCCGCTATATAATATAAGAATGAACTTTAAGTATCAATTTTTAACACTACAGTCGGTGATATCACCATACAGATAGCGCTGTATTAGCGCACTTTTGTTGTGCGACTAAACTCTACGCGCTGCAGACTTATCGTCACAAACTTTGAATCGCTCGGAATGTCAGCCATTTTAATTAATTGTGCTATAAATAATATTTCAAAAGATACAATCGTTTTTAATAAACTGTTGTTACAAATCTGTGCACACATAATATTATTATTATCATTATATATATTATTATGGAATAAAAATAGGAATCACTCGAACTACAATAATTATTATTTCATCGTGGAGTATGATACAATTGATATATCGGCTTACCCGCCGTTTACGGTTGCATTAAATTATTAATCATATCGACATTAATATTTACATTATTATTTTCAACAAAACTATCAAAGCCATAAACGGTTCCTGCGGAAAATAAATATTTGAATATCATTATTCGGGTCCCATTCCATTTCGAATTAATCTCGATTGGCTTGTCAAACATTGTTTTAGTTTTATTTTCCCATTTCTAATTGATTTCTGTGCATTAATAATTACATGAAAAACTGTTATTCCATTTAAATATTTCAAAGTTTTTTGTATTTGAGTGCGCCTGAACTAATTTTTTGTATTCATTTTTTATTTAAATCCTGAAATATTTTACTGCTGCATTGTGATTACGGTGAGCTTTTTATCAGGAGATCATAGGTAGTTAAAAAAAAATAAACAATGACGTACCTATTACAAAATATATCTGCCCCGTTTACACAACATTGTCCGTGGGTACTTTATTTGTATTTTGGTTATGATCGAGGTACATTGTATTTAAATCAGGGCCTGGAACCTTTTGAATTTATCGTTATCGATTCCGGTACTGGTTCTCCAAAAATAAAATAACTATACAAGTTCAGTTCTGGGTTTTTTGATAAAAAAAAAAAATAAATAAATAATGATATCGGTTTCGAATAATTTCCAATTTCGGTACCGGTTCCAGATAATTTGGGCACCGTAAAGTATAATATATTATTAAAATTATAATTTTAAATACCTATCTGTAATGTGGGTTTAAACAATAGTATGAGAAATATTAGAAAATTCATATTATGATAACACATAGTTTATACACAAAACAGTAATACTATTAAATTATGATAAATAAAATTATTTTATTTTTGAACCTAAAAGAACAAGTTTAATATTTTAAAAGTTCCGGTTCCAAAATCGTTTTTTTAGGTTCAGTTCCTGTCCCTGATTTATATATAAAATTATTACAGAAAATCTAAGCCACATGTGATTTTAAAGCTGTTGATCTATTAACACCTCATATTTTATCAGTTATCGGTGATTGGACGTCCCGGCATTTACCGATGTAGATGCACAATTATCAACAAGAGTGATGCTTCAAACTTTCCAGTAAATAATTGATATTATGATATTATATACATTATAATATTATATTATGGAAGAAAAAAAAATATTTCGAAAAAACCATAGGTTAACATTATTACCGCTTGCTCGACAGTATATAATAATTATACAAAAAAAAAGCTATTTATAATAATAAAAAAAAAATAATAGTTTTTTTTACAAAAGTTCTCACTAGCGTGGAATTATAATACATCACAATCGTATTCGCATAATGTAATAATATAACATCCCGGAGAAATGATAAACGGCGGTGGTGAAAAAAAAAAAAGAATAAAATACGAAAAACTAAATAATAATTAAATTCCCTATTGAGCGACAGTGCAGTAATTAAAACGTACCACCAGCACGCGTGCAAAATTCTCTATATATATTATATAATATACATATAGACAATATAGGTACATAACACAATATATCCACCTACGTTTTAATATATATTATTATATAACATT
>WHPZ01582869.1:0-26987 GCA_016617965.1 Macrosiphum rosae | reverse complement strand
TATATACTTAAAGTGTATATTTTTGTTAGTAAATAATGTCCATCTCAATTAAAAACTGTTAATCAAATTCAAATATTAGTTTTTAAATATTTTGTAAGTACTTACACATACTATCTACATACATTGTGTTATTAATTAAATAATATACAAATAAAAATAAAAATACTCAAGTATAAAGAATCAATTTCTCAAAAACGTAGTAATATTAAAATCATATGGATATAAAGATACATTACAAACGACTATAATATTGTACACATTAAAATTTATAACCATTTAATATACTTAAGTCCATATTATACACGTGTGTATATAATGCATATATACATAAGGTCTAAATGAGCTACCGGTGAATCGAATAGTGTTTGTTCAATTGAACGAATAGAGATTACATATACCTAGGTAGGTATACCTAGGTAGGTATACCTACTGTGTTTAGGGACCGTATTCAAAGTACAGACCGTGACTTTATCCTTAGCAATGATTATTTTAAAAAAAGTTAGACACTTGTGTAAACAACATTATTTATGATGTCTTAAAAATCTATTTCGACTGTCAATATCGTATAAAATATGTTTTATACGTTTTTTTTGGTAGACATTTAATCTTATTCGTGCAGCAAATGTGAATACCTATTATAAGTGTATTTACAGAAAAACTATTTTCCTTGCTCTTAAATGCTTAGTTCAAAAAATTAACTATTAAATATACCGAGTAGGTATAAAATTAAATTTATTGATATACCTACCTACGCTAATATAAAGAGGTTTGAAACTATTACGATTTTTTAGCGTTAAATTGACTGGAAAGTATTTTTGCTGAAGTAAAGAAATAAGATCATTATAAAATCATGATTGATATATTTGCATATTGTGTCGGTGAAATCTAAAAGTTATACTACAGGATAGATGAAATTTAATCTATTCTGTGGTTATATCTTGTATCTCAAAAAACAATCAAATAATATATAGTAGTAATCTCTAGATTATCCATGGTCTTCCGCCGAACTTTGCAGTACTGCAGTAGGTACTAAAAATAGTGTGTACCTATTTGTATTTCATATTTAAGTAAGTCAGACAGTAATAGTAGGTACTTTTGATAAGGATTACTTGACGTTACCTTTCATTATGATATATATTATAATGTATCAAATATCAATAATAATACAATTTTATTTCGTCTTCGTAGTTTGTAATTATATTATACCATTAGCATACTATGTTTTCGGCAATACTAAATTATTGAATGTAATAACTAGTTATTATTTTTAATTAACAATTATTTTTATTTATTATTTTTGCCGTACTGCAGGAGTGCATAGATAAATAAATTATATAAATATCACAAGCATACCTATTCGGTTGAATTCGGTAGAGTTTGGCTGTGGCAATTTTTTAATACATTTTACACATACACAGTTATTATTACAACCTGTGAGCTCATCGAATGTTCAATATTTTTGTTACCACTAATTCATTGTTTACTTTCAACATAGCTAATAATATTGTTGCCAAGTGTTATTATTTTAATATTGAAGTTATACATTAACACTCATATACCACAAAGTTTTTGAACTTGGAAATCTCGGTGACTATTTTTTTATCATTTTGTATTATGATAATTGATGATTTGCCTCCCCCCCCTTAATTGGCCACTGGCCATGGCCCCAAAAAAATTTGGGATTGCTTTGTATAGACTAAATAGGTAGGTACATAAAAAATAGTAGAGTGCAAAATAATGTAATGTAATTTATACTAGGTGCTAACAGTATTTACTTTAAATTATTTTTAATTTTCCTATACCAGCTATAAGCCTATACTTATATGATGATTTTTATTTAATTTAATTTTTGTTTGCATTGCACACATAATATTATAGTGGTTACGTTTACGTATAAGCCCATATAGGTAGGTAGTATCCATTCCATATTTAATATTTATATACTTAGTGATTTTATTAACAGTAAACACTCATTACCTTGACAAGTATTAACGTTATTGATGTAATATTTTTTTTTTTTACATAATTTCAAGTTATATTAAAACACACATTAAGTAAAAAATAGTATTTTTATTTTGTATTGTTTTCATTTTAATTTTTTATACTTTTTTGAATGACATCAGATTACATATGACGTATACCTAAATTTTTAATTTCATACTCTAAAGCAGAATATTTTTTATGAGAATTTCATTATTTGAAAGTCGAAATTTTAACGAGCTTATAGTTGGTTAGTTATAAGTTATAACCATAGTAATAAAAATAATAATGTATGTGTTTTAAATTTAGATTATCGGAGCATATAATATAAGTAGTGGACCAATATTCGCATGTATCTACCCCTGTGCCAATCCACTCTGTCACTGAGCTCATCTAAATATTAACTACTTATTCCTAAGGTATAACTTATATTTAGTACCTAATAATAGAACATACAAATAAAACCTATTTATCCATATTTCCTGATAGATGATGATATGTTGTATTATATATATTCATATCGAACAATCCCTTCCTTAAAATAAAATAAATTATGATACTACTAATTGCATTAGAGGTTTTATCATTAAATTTTTGAAACGGCAACAATACTTGGTAGTTAGTATCTACCATTCTAGGTGATATATTGGTACTCAAGTCCCTAGAGGCCAAAATTCTTTAAATTTTTTAAAATTCATATTTTTCTTTGAGAATCTGGCAGAGACTAGTTGTTCCAGCGCCGATATATACGTATTACGTACTGTATGTCAAGGAGGTTTTAGTAAACTGAATAGTGCCACGGTATTGTTATATAATGTTATATTGTATTTACTTATGCAATCTTTAAGTCAATCCAGCTTAGAAAGAACGGACGTACAATCGACAAGCGCATACCTCACGGATTAACAGTGCCATTATTGTGTATACCACTTATTTTATAGAGTGGAATTAGCTAGTGAAGTAGTGAGTACGGGGGTAAAGCATGTTTAGGTTAGATTGGGTAACCACGTGTCACTCTATATGTGGGGATACATAAACTTGTAGTATTAGATATAGGGCGAGTTTTCTGGGTGCCTCCCTTAAAAATTAGGAAAAACACGGGGTTAATATTGTTTTAATTATGCAATTATTCAATTATTTCATAAAAAATGTTTGGATTATTATTTCAATTTAAAATTTAAAAAAAAATATGGATACAGTTATAAAAGCAAAGAAATATTTATTATAAATAAATAATTAAAGAAATAAAATTTATAAGTATTTCAAATAACTGTGAATAACGGTCAACACCAAGCGCCGCTCATCAGATATAAGCATACATCTACCTATGTCGAATATTCAGGTACATTAAAGGTAAATAATAATACAATCGGGAGAAACTATAATAATGGAGTGCTACCAGTAGTGCCAGACAGTCGATGTGTTATTCTACAACTGTATCTTCGGCTCACAATGTTGATATTGATATATTGTTCACAACATAGTGCATATTCGCACACTTGTAAAACTATAATATTGCTGTACGCATATTGTTTGCTTCCTATAAATTAGGTTGGCTTGGGATCGGAAAAGATCGCAGCACCATTCTCTGGTGACATGTTGTACACACACACATATAATAATAATAGGACACATGCGTGGGAAACGAGAAACCGCCACGAACAATAATTTTATTGTCCGTGGATACGAAACACAAATATAATCTGATCGTTCTAACCACGGTCCACGGTCGATATTGTATCTACGATTTACCTTGGTTCTAACTTTTGATGAAAATGTGTATATTATATGAGTTCAGAACGTGTTTAAATAACTTTATAAATTGTATTTTATTATTTGTACAAGTTGTATTATACATAAAACAGTAATACCATTAAATTATGATAAATAAAATTATTTTATTTTTGAACCTAAAAGAACCTATTTAGTTTAAAAATTATGTTGTGTCGGAGTACTTTATTAATTAAAATAAAGTTTTGGCTTCCAGGTCCGGTTCTTAATATATTAAAGGTTCCGGTTCCAGAACCAGTTCTTTTATGTTCGGTACCAGTCCCTTTTTTAAAATGTACCTACCTATATCGAGCCGACTGCTATATTATATAGCATGCGATATTTCAGCCAAGTATTGTCAAAAAATAATTATGTGATTTATCAGTAATATATTATGAAGGATTTGCATTACATCAAATTTTATTTCCGTCAAATATGTCTAGCCTATAATAGTGCGACCATTTAAACAATTATAGAATATTAAAATTACTTAAAACCAAGCAACCTTATAAGACCCCGTGGGCAATCGTTTTATCGCCCCCCGTCCAGTTCCCTATGATTCTATAGCTCTATAATTGTGGCTGACAATGGTATACTTGGGTAGGCATTTAGGTGTAGTACAGGTACTCTATAGGGTGCAAATTAGTTGGTGGGTCAAGAAACAAGTGCACCTCTAAGATAATAATATTGTATGACGTACATTTTAAGTCTTCTTTACCTGCACTATTATGTTCTTAGAATAAAACGGTACATAGGCATAACAGTACACAGGAAAAATACACGTCGATATGAAATAACGTGCTGCTTGGGATATATAAATGTATCATTTATTTCATATTAACTATTATTCGTAAATTATTTAAAAATTCGGTTTTATAACTGTATGAATATATAATTTAAGAAAACAAGGGGACATACTATATATAGTTGCCTTCCGTATTCAAAATGATCGATAATTTTTATACCTATTTTCTCGCAACTTACTCTATATTCGGCCTTAAACGAAAAAGGTCAGCTAGGACTAATTAATTCCTAACGGTTCAGGTAATAAATGTATACAACTATAGTTCCTAGGCGATTCAACATTTTTGTATTATATATTAGATATTTATTACATATGTATATAGGTAAATAATCAATACATATATTTATAATTTTAATTTTATTACCAAATGTTTTTTTATATTGACTAATTATATATTATTATTATTAATAGTTGAGTAATTTTGTATATTAATATTATTTAGGTATAGGTACTTAACACTTATGCATTTTAATTATTTTACTCTGTAATTCTCAATATCTAAAAAAAAATGTGTTTGACAATTAAATTATATTCTCAATAACTTAGTTATAAGTATGACGTTTATAAAGGTGGCATGTATAATTGTAGACACTTTATGGAGACAGCTGAACCTATTTCGCGCCTTTATTGCCTGATTTATTTACAGAGACTTCCTGTGTATTCAATTATTTTAGCATGTACCTACCTATATATATATATATATATTATATAAAAATGTGTTGCCAGTTTTAAGACCGAAATTCCAGTTTACTTGTCAATAACAACAATACTAAGTCGTATATGACAAATTTTTTTTGGAAATTCATTGAATCCTAAATAAAGGGTAGATATTATATTATACCTATTTTGCGCATTTAAATTAATGTATAATATTTCGATATATTTTGTGTAAAGTGAATATGTTGAAAGCAGCGGAAAAATTGCACAAAATTGTAATCTTATGCCAGTCTGTCCGGGGGTATAATCGATATTTCAAGTACGGCGTGCGAGTGTACCGAAAATCTCAACTGGGCCAATATTTTCAGCAGTAAAATAAATAAATATGAGTATGCATAGTGCTCTCTATTCTAAGTCTATTCATTCTGCTCTCTCATTGCCCGTTATTAGTTCGAAAGATTTGCTAATTATGCAATTGAATATTTAAATTTAATATACCTAAATCAAATATAAATTGCCTCATTATGCATTATTTATTATACTGTATATATATATGCATATACCTTATTCGCATTATGACGACGTTATATTATGACGGTATAATATATTATTTGTTCAAAGATTTCATTCCCGGCTTAAACGTTGAATCGTTTACTGGCGGTGTGCACGCGGCGGTGTACGGTGAAAAATATGACCCTCGAAAGTCACCTCCGTTCAACCCCTCCACAGACAACGGTGCTCCACGTTCAAAAAACACTGATGTTTGATATCTCTACAATAATAATATGTCAAGTGCCCGACGTCGTTGCATTACGGTGTACAGTGTAATATAATAATATAATGGCTATATTATAATACATTAATACTAATACCATTGCTTACATCGTACTCGGTGGCGCAATCGCAATGATAAAACTAGGAGTGATGATGTCTCTTATTTTTTCAGTTAGTCCACGAATGGCATAGGAATTTATGAGGATGCTGATTTAAAATCTGAGAGTGTCTTTACCCCCCTACCTCTCTAAGCCCACCCGAATTGCGCCCACACGTGGTCGTATGTACACTGTACAAACCGAACGAGTATTAAAATATTGTCACATTATTATATCGTTGAAATATCGTATGGAAAAGTAACGTTGATAGATTTTTATTGTGCCTAATTTCGTCGTGAGACCATCGGACAGCGTTTCTCCCTCCTCGGCCGCCGTAAAACCCTCAGCCAAACATCGGCGGCGGGTACCGCGCGTGCAGAGTCCTCCGCCGCGCCGCCGACGTCCTCCAATCACAGGCCTCGTGGGCGGCGCCGTCCCGTCGCCCGCTTGGTAGCATCGGGGGCCACCACGCGCCACAGCGACATTCAGTCGTTTGTGAACCGCGCGTTTGTGCCTCCGCTGTCGTCGTCGCCGTCCGTTCGCCGCCGCCGCCGCCGCTGATCGACACGACGTATAGCAGTAATCTCAGAACAGTCGATTTTGAATCGTTTTTACAACCGCATAGGCCCAGGTCAAGATCATTCCTCGTCTGCAACGATCACAGGTCAGTTGAAAACCAATTAATTTTATTGTAACAATATACGTACGATATACCTGTTGTTGTCATGATTTCGACCGGAAATCGTAGCAGGTCGCTAGACGTTACCCGTTTGTGAAAGACGTCTATTTTTCGTCACGTAATACCATAACAATATTATCTCTATTTATCTATATTATTATGATAAAATTCTATTGTATTTTGCGCGGATTTATTGGGCAAGGTTGCTCGGAACGGAATAGAATCGACATTTTTCAATCGGAACTATAAAAACTGATTTTATGTGCACATTATCGTAATAATTATTCTACGCGCCTACCTATACGTTATGAGGATTGACAACATTTAATTGCTTTTGTGTGCTTTCAATTATTTAAGTGTTGACGTGTTGTTGTATGACATATTATACTAATACAATTACTGTTATAGAGTAGGTACCTATTTTTTTTTCACCAATTTGCTTATAATGATTAGAAAATATTCGAAATAGATTTCGCAAGTGGAACGATTCATATTTTATAGTAACGCTTAAAAAATACCTTAAAAGTTTTTTAATTCATTCTCAATAATGTATATATATAGGTACGGTGGATAAGAGTATTTATTATATAAAATGTTGAAGAACTTTCCATCGTATACATTACAAATATGTAAGAATTACCTATGTTTCTTAAATTATACTTTCGGTATCATATAGCAATAATATTGTAGTGATCCTGAGTGATAATTTTCGACTTCTCGTCAATTTATTTATCTTAACCGTGATTATAATAAGGGACATTGTGAGTGATTCAAACATTTATAATATTATTTGAACAACATTGAGGTTATAGTGGTTTCATTCACGGTATAAGACTTCTCAAATCACCACTTCTATTTGTATCTATATATTCGGTATGTCTTGTATATACTCTCCGAGCTGTAACCGATGGCCACAAAGGGTAGAAAACATGTATAGGTACCCATATACAAAATTAATTTTGTTTATTATCTCTGTAGGCAAATACGATCTCTGTAGGTGTGTGTTATTTATTGACTGCTGGGTATTGTCATATTCTATAACCCCCATTTTCTGATACATGATTCAAAGAAATTTCATGTATTTTTTTTTGTATAGGAAACCTAGTTATTTTCTTTTTGCACTGTCAGGAAAAATTGTCACAAAAGAACCATGCCAGAACCCCAAAAATAAAAACACAATAGAGAGAATGTAGAGGGACCAGGTTCATTTCACGTACAATCCTTCCGGTTTGACATGGAGACACGCCGTGTATATGCGTACTCCTATATATACCTATAGGCGTATTGTTGTAGAAATATATAGTGTATATACCTAAATAACAATAATATGCACATTTATTAAGAGATATAGTTAGATATCTTGCAATGGTATGTACCAAACCTAACTTAATCTATAAGAAAAAAAAATTCTTCCGGTCGTTAAATATTTAACTATATTTATTTATAACAGAAGGTTAGGTTAGTAACGTAGAGGTGCCTATATGACCCCCCGCAGTCCAGTTGTGCAGTATTTAGTTTTATTGATGTACAGGTACCTGACCGTTTCTTGTGCATAGCAGATATTTTTTCTTTTGAATTTCGAATTTGAGGTACCTAGGTATATTCTATCGCGTTTCCCGTATAAATATATTTATAATATAATATGTACAAGAGTGTTATTATGATGGGTAAATATGGTGGATAACGTGCTTTTTCTGTGTTCTATATGGATTTTCTGACAATGTATAATATAGTATAATATAAGAACCTACATTATAGGTGAACAAAAAGACCTTGGGATTTCTATTCAACGACTTTCGAGCCACCATCTATTATTCAAGTATTTTATTCACGACATATCATAAAAACTTCTAAATGTGCAGTACAAACATGTTTGCTGCAGTTCCATTACTGTTTAGGTAAATAACAATCATCCTGCCTCCATATTTTCACCCATAACAACCCCTAATTGTGCACGATGACTCTCTAGCCTGATTATACGCATTACTTATGGACAGTTAGATCGAGTCACATAGTATATTGTTTAAAATATATATATATATATATATATATATATATATAAACTATAGTATTAAAATATCAACACATTTTATGTATACTTCAGTATACGGTAAACATAGGTAGTGGTTAAATTAAGTCTCCTTTTTCGTCGTTTCAAAAAGAAAAAAACTATTGGTATATGCGGTATATGCCATTCCGTCGGAATTGCATTTTGAACCTCTGGTATGTATTTAATTTAACACGCTATTGTTAGAAGCCAGGTAAAAGGGACAAAATATTTCGACCATTTAAATAGTCTTGTGTGTGATTGGTTAGGTCAGCCACTATCCTGGTCACGACCGACCTGTACGTTCAAAAGACTATATCTAAATGATAATTTAACTAACTGGGTGTTTTGATGAATAACTACAATATAATATTCTATATAAGACTGTTTTATACATTTTTACTCTATTTTCTTCGGCTTCGATCGATTTAAACCGTCCGTTAATATTATAATGATACTCGTATCTCGACTCGGGTTAAAGGCTTGCGCCGTAGACAAGTTACGTAGACCATTAAACTCCTGCACACGTATAATATACATTTAATTTTTTAAATAATAATTTCTAAAAAAAAATCCCCTTAGGTTACGTATTTATATGGTACCTATATCATGCCTTGTGGTCTGCGTAAATAATTCACGCAAATAATCCGCCGCGATGTAATAATTAAAAAATCGATGAAACCCATTGGCAAATGACTTTATAGGATTGCGCGGCGATGTCACGCCACAAGGCAATTAGTTAATATTTGAAGAGTTGGTGCTGGCGGCTATATTGTTATGCCTGCACCTTATATACCTATATATTATATATATATGATATAACGTGAGCGCACACACAAACACTCATACGATCGCATACACTCAATCGCATGCATATACATACATACATACATACATACATACACACAAATATATATATATGGTCATACTTGGAACACACGCTATACACCTCGGTGTGTATATAGGTATATGAATTATAATATATTGAAGTATACTACTATAAGTATATAGGTAATTTACGTTCGACATTCGCTGCATATTATATTATACATGCATATAATACAATAATAATGATAATCGTGCATTGAATAAGTCTCCGTCTGCAATTTCTCGTCAAAGCATAACAATTAAAAAGGAAAAAAATAAATATCGATTGTTTAATTGGTCTAAGTTTTTCGTCACGATATTCTTTATGTTTTACGTTTTTTAATATAATCATGCACCATCGCATGCGCAATCGCATCGCACTGATCCCTGGACGGCCTCACAAGTATAATTTATGTGGCATTGTATAATTTGTAACCTACATAATACTAATAATATGATGTATCCATGGAGGTATAGTTAATATTATAGGTGCATAAATATTTGAGCAGTGTAAATAACTATAAGTATATATGTTTTATATTATCGCAGATGAATTATTGAAATTACTGTACAAAATAACAATAAAGTTGTACATACAAAGATTTAATATGAAAAAATAAAAAGGGCCATCTGTAATTTATATAGACTGCATAATATTATGATTAGGTAATAAGATTTTATTTTTTGAATTTCGTCAAATCACATTTACGTCTAATAATTAAGTTAATTCCTTCTAACGATTATTATTGTAGTCATATGTACTATGTAAGTATAAAAATACAAGTATTGGGAAGGTCTACTCTGCACTCTGTATGATTGGTAAACAATAAATCATAATTAAAAAAGTAATTTTAAAACAGTTTGCTTAACATTCGTACGAATTTAAACCTGAATATCATGCAATTTGTTCAGAATTGAGAGGAAATTTTCCGAACACAAAGTGCCCGCTTCCCCCGAATAAACATAATTATACACAAACAACGCAAACACGGCAGACGCATACATCACAGTATAATCATCACGAGGGTCTCACCGTTTCCGTTTTGTTTCAGACGATCGTTGCCGATCAACTGCAATAGTTGCACTTCAGGCGCTGCAACAGCAGTAGCGCGAACATTTCCAGTGATATATCAAATTGGAATTTCTTCGTCGCCGTCGTCGTCGCAGTACGACCATGAAACTTCAGGAATTTTCGTCGGGCGGCAGCACGCCGTCGCCACAAGGCTTCTCGCTGTCGCCGACAGCCGGCACCAGCGTCCGGTGGTCGCACTGGAACAGCGCGTTCTGTCCAGTCCGCACGGCCGCAGCGGCCACCGCCGAGATGCCGTATCCCGCGATGGTCTCGCCCGGCCACATGATGCCGTCGTACAGGTTTATCAACGTGGGCAATCCGCCGCACAATTGGCCGGTCGTGATAACGTACCCGCCGCTGCCCACAGCAGCCAACCATCCGTTCTATCTGTCCAACACCGGTATCGAATACCACCGCCAGGTCCAGCTGCAGCTCAGTTACATGCAGCAGCAGCAGCAACACGATCGGTTCCGGCAGCAGATCTCGCCGGACAGGGCCAGCCTGGACGCGGCCGGCCAGACGCCCGAGATGGCCAGATTAGGTAAGTGTCTTTTGCAGGAGATATCCTGTCTTATATACTGCATCAGCCCGTTTGGCTGTATACATAATATAAATACCTAACACAATATTATAATGTCGCCCCTTACTGTCAGGTTCGAATGTAGGTTAGCATTAAGAGGATGTCAGCGCACTGTTTTGTTATAAAAACAGTTTAAATTTATAAACATTTTTTTTTTAAAAAACCATTTAAAAATTAAAATAAAATGAAATATACGCCCGATACATATTAAACTCTTAAAAATATTACCTACACTCGATAATTGTTTTAAAAGGTGATTTAACTCTATAAGATTACTCAAAAAATAAAGGTTAGGTAATAAAACGGTTTTATATCAATGCGTTTTATATAATATAATAATATGTTGAAAGTGGAAAGAATATCCCGCCGACATCTTTATAATGTTATATTATGAACCGCCGAGCTTAGCGCCCACAAATACTGTTCAATGTTATTATTATTAACTATTGTTAATACTAACCCGTTTTGAATAATGTAGTTTAGGGTTATTATAGTTCTCTATTTTATTATTAGGTGATAATATTATTTTCCGATAACATTTTTAATCATATTATTTATACTTAATTAAATAGACCATTATAGACCTGTTTGAAATCTAGTTTGTACGGATACCGCGTTATAATAGTATAATCGAACGGGCAAAATATCGGGTGAATTCGAGTATTGTCATTGACTAAATAAAAATATTGTCCAATATGATTATAAATGTCTCAATGACGCACCCCCGCATATTGGCGGTCGTCATATCCAAGTGTAATTTTATATTGTTTTCTAATGGCCGGCCACCCTAAACGTAATAACGATGACATAAAAATATCTTAAATGAAAAACCAATAGAAACATCTAAAATTTCAAGTTTTTTTTATAATACACTTTGTTCTATAACGCATTGAACGCCAAGATATAGAATTAAAGAAAATTTAACATTCTATTAACACAACATAAACAAATACGAATAAATGTATTACCTACATATACACTTAAAATCGAAAAACAATTACTATCACTTTTATGTGATTACGCGAATTCAGAAAAATAAAACTGTGAAAAACAGCCATGATCGAAATTAAAACAAAAAACATATTACAACCCCATATATTTTTCCATAATATTGTAATAAAATTTACTTTTTAAAAAAATAAATTATTATATTATTTTCAATGACTATACTGGATTAAAGAAACTTATTTGAATGTAGGTACAATATATTATAATATTATATCATAATATAGTTTGTATAGAATAGAATATGTTTTGTGATTTATCTCGAATTATATTGTATCAGTGATAAAAAAAAATGATACAAAATCTTCGATAATTTATTGTAGAGGCCTTTTTTACCGACGATTATAATATACACAGGTTATATGTCCCGAAATAGTAGCGACCTTAAATATGTCTTTAATCGAATGCTTTAGGCAAGGCTGGGCAAGTTAAAGATTTTTTTTAACTCAGTTAAGTTTAATATGCACCAATAACAAAAAGTTATAAGATAAAAGTTAATTTAATTATAGATTAACTCTGCTAAGTTAAAAGTTAATACACACTTTTTATTAAGTTAAAAATAAGTTTATTTGTCAATACAACGATAGCCTACTTCATTTTTTTCCAACCCAAAACAAAATTATAGACTATAGTGCTTATACTTTGTACAGTAATTCCATATAAGTTAGATTCATATACATTTTTAACTTTAAACAATTTACGGTGCATATTTTTTGATATGAAAAAGAAATAGAACGAAATAGTGAAATATAATTAAATTAAAAAATAAATAAATAAATTTAACTTACTCCTTAAAATGAAAAATTAACTCGTTAATTTCACGTTAATTAAAAATGAAATTTAGTAAGTCAACAGTTAAGTTAATGAAAAGCCAAAAGTAACGAGTTAGGTTAAAAAGTTAAAATTAAATAAACTTTTTAACTCGTTAATGCCCAGCCTATAGTAGGTCCTTAAGTGTTTGAACTTTAAACGTATACGGGCACTCGTTATTCGAAAACTTACCGAACACTGTCCGATACGGTTAAAAATATTCCTGGGAAATAGGGACATTTTCACGTATATTATAATATCGTATACCTACACTTCTATCCCGTTCGTACATAATAATATATATTACCTATGTATTTATGCACCTATATCAGACTTCATAAAACCATATTCAGCAATCTTACTCCAAGATCGTTGTGAGTATAAAAATATGGTTACATCTATGATATGTATATAGGCGTACAACAATCCAACAGACAAGATTTTTCTCGAATACGATATAGCTGCAGCCGTCATCGGCCGTTTTTATTTTATCATATAATATATTATACAATACGTCGTAGATAATGTACTGCACAACCAGTTACATTAGCTGTAATTTAATAAATATATGCGCTATACGACTGTGTCGTCAAATCCAACCCCGAAGAACCGTTTCAATTAGGAATATCATTTTTTTGATTTTTTTTATATTATACTTTATATAGGTATATTATGCAGTGTACCTACGTACCTGCGTATTATGCTTATACATGGTTATGGTATACTATGTATAGGTACTTATACTATGTATATCCATTACGGAGGGTACCTACCGCAGTCGACGAGATGGCTATCGTCAATAATCATTTATTTTGTTTAACTTTTATACCGGCTGTATTATATTTACATAATTTATGCGACAACAACCCTTGTCGTATCATATTATATATGGCATGATATGATAATATTATCATCGTTATTTTCCGTCATGTATGGAAAATAAAACTGTTACTTTATTATATTATCGTCATTCGTCATCATCATCGTCGTCGTTTATTTTAATTTTTTTTTTATGTTTTCAATATGCGTGGTAAGCAATTATAATTAGTAATTACTACGTATATATTATGGTGCAAGTGTGCAACCAAAACGTGGTCAATTATGTGGCGTGTCGAGCAAACATTTTTGCCAGCCACCTCTTTGAAATTAAAATTTAGTCGACGATAAATCGGCCGAGTGCGCCGTCGACCGGCCGACGGAGTTGGTCCGATCACATAATATAATGCAATAGTATATATAATATATAGTTATGTCCCCGACGGCACGCCGTCATAATATATAATATATATTTGATAAAAAATTTTTAAATATCAATGTAACCAAAACGTATAATATACCTGTTGTTAAGAAATCCAAACTGCAAATATTTCAGATGAAGTTTCTGAAACGCCGCTGAACTTGTGCATCAAAAAACGAAGTCAAGAAATTTGGTCGCCTGGAAGTCTGTGCGAGAAGGAAAAGTCGCCCGCAACCCCGGAAACTTCAACAGACAATGTATTGGGAGTGGAGAGAGCTTTCCAGGTACCTATTTATAAACCATAGTCGTATACCATACTTTTACGTACGTCGCACAAGACACTTTAAACGCACTTCGAATTACTTTTTCAATCTTGTAATTTATATCTATTAATATTATTGTATACAAATTCGACGTTCTTATTTTCATGTCTGCTCACTAAACGTTTACCGCCATTATTGCCGCAGGTATTGGAAACGCATTTACTGCTTTGGCTTTCAAATCGACGATTTCGGCTATTATTGCTTTATAATGTATACTATATACTATATTTATCTAGATATCACTGCCGTTATTAGTTATAATCATTTTTAAGTGGCGTCGTATTATACTCGTATCGATGTATGCGTAGGTACAAATAGCTGCCCAGGTAGTCCAATGCATTATATACTTATATGAGTAATAGTTATTCCATCGTTGGCATTATAGTCCCCTTGACATTTTATAGTGGTTGGAAATATATCGTTTTACACCCTGTCTTAAGCACTAATTCATTGAACATTACAACGCTTTTTTTCTAGGCATTATGCTGGAGCTCGAACATTATTTTTCTGCGTGCGTTTTATGTAATAGGTAACTTTTGCCATAAAAATATTTATATTGCTGTGGGAGGTAGGTACATTTAAATTTATGCTCATTATGCATAATACGGATAGTAGGTATTTATTTCGATATATTTTTACTAATTACGTACACAATTTTACAAAACTTCAAGTATACCTACTGCTATAATATAATATAATAATGTTTAGTATAAAGATGTACACTTATCATTGGTTAATTAATTAAGGGGAAGGTGGGTGCCACCATCTCTAGCTGCACTATATTGTAAGACCAAATAGTTAAAAAAATATTTATTTTATTTAGCCTCACACCCAACAAAAAAAGTTACTCCAAGTTACGCCACTGCAGAATTCCAAAGGGGAGAACAAAATATTTTCTATAATGTATTATCATATACCTGGTAATTTTGCCGTATTATATTATAGAATTGATTAAATTATTACATATTGTCTTCAATAGGTATACTTTTATGATACTTCGATCGTTTTTTCTAAAGATAACAATATGAAATCAGAAACAAAATTGAAAAGTTCCAAAGAAAAATCAATCCAACATTATCTTTTCTTTCGTAGATGGGAATATTATAAACACGGTTACTGTTGCACGCCTTCCACTTGATCACTATATCCGGCATTGTTTGCAAATATTTCGATTTCGTATAGGTTTACTTATATAAGCACGCAATACGTTTTCGTAAACCGGCCTCGTTTACATATTATATTATACTGTATGGTGCGCCTTTTTGACGCTAATATTAATTATTATGATACAACGCGTAATCCATCCATTTATAGATCGCTATACCGACGACTGTACAAATCTCACACGCTTATTAAAAACAATCGTCTGCCGCGTACATAATAATATGACGACTTGTTCATTTGTCGCCTATGTTCGGTCATTTGTACTATATATATGACATAGTATTACTGCATATTCGCATAGGCTACAAAATAATATTAATACGGTGTTAATAGTCATAATACACGATGATCACATCACAGATGAGCCTCTTTGTTTTTAGCCACATTGCGATCAATTAAAACGAATTTACATAAGCTAGGAAATGACAGTAATTCTCGTTTAAATAATAATATTAGCAGGTAAAATATTGTAGTATAGGTATGTAATAATTATACAGTGCATACGTATTATTATACGGTTTGGTGGACTCGTTAATTTTAGTGTTGTCTCGACGTTCACGAATCTCGGCTATATTAATTCATTTACAGTATTATTACCTCGAAAACCTAAAATGGAGAAATAATAATATTCTAGTGAATGGTATCCAGCAAAAATGGGAAGGAATATTGTGCACTGGGCTGCCTGTACAATATCGACGCAAAAGAAAATACTATTAAGGGTGTAAGAAAATATTATCAATTCGTGTGTTCGTATAGAATCCATTTATCTTAGGACTTCATCGTCCTGAAATATTTACACTGCAGCACATGCATGAGTAAAGTTATTATCTACACATAATAATATAATATACTGCTATAATAAAAAAACTCCCTTCACACCAATCCGAAAATGTTTTTTCGTTTTCAAAATGGTGTTTACCGTATAATGTCGTTTTATAACAATATCTATTATTATACATAAATTCACACGGACACGCTATATCATATAAAATGACCACAATTATATGCAGGGTTGCTACCTACCCATTGACCATTGTTGTGTCGCAGCCCACAAACCTCTCAATAAGTATCCAGAAAAATATGTCACGGGGGGTCACACACTCGAAATACCTATTATACTCATTTATAACTGATGGCCAGAAAATATCCAACTGAGTCGATTATCTTATTATTATTTGTGTCCGTGTTATATTGTTACAACTCACTACAACTTTAGCAACATAAAATAATACTGCACGCGTTTTATTCATTTTTATTTCCAAATACTAAATAGCCACTAGGTACAATATAATATCAGAAAACCATTTGCGCTCGTTTTGTAAATCGTTCCCTAAAATTTTTAGAAATTTTCGAACGGATATCTATTGTAATTTAACAGTAACCGCGTCGACAATATCGATGCATTTCGACAATTCGAAACTACACACATCCGTCTGATGGAGTTTCAAATAAATATTTATTGTTATAAAATATACCCTCGTGACATCGAACCTATTTTATATATTGTACACCTATATTAACTTAGTTATATAAAAAAAAAATATAAGTTTATAAAATAAAAATAAAATATCAGTTTTTAATTAAATCCGAACAAATTTACATTCAATAGTTTTTTTTTTTAAATATTCAATCAAAGCCGTTTAATTATTTAAGAATAATTCTAAATTCTAAATAATTTATAATCCAATATATTGCGACGCCAAACAATTAACACGTCGCCGAATTTTTCTTTTCCACGATAGGTACATAGGTGGTACTCATATAATAGATATATTTTCGTTAGATTATTCATTGCGAGATTTTATTAACTTGAATCACGTCATCATCCATTATACCTATGCGAAATCAAGAAGAATAGGTACCGGCACTAAAATAATATTATGACGATGCCGATATTTCCAGACGATATACGTCTCGGCGTTAGAAATATATATTTCTTAAAATAAAAGCAATAACGCTGCAGGTATCTTATCTGAACAAACGTAATGTGTATTGTAGAAATCTGCGGATAATTCTGAACGTTTTATTTTTGTAGTTTTGTGATTTTCGATTAGCGACGGTCTTATATACGATAACGTAATTTTAGATAAACGTGTGTTATTGATTACCTACCTATATACATATGATGATTTGGATGCGTTTGACGATATATTTCATCGTTATAATAACGTATAGCATGAAAAATTGTTGGAAACTATAATATGGTTTACGAAAACGTGAAAACATTACAATATTATACAGCGACGCACACCGCTGCGGAAATGCGTATCGCCGCCGCCGCCGCCGCAAAGTGGTCGTTAAAAAACTTACCTTCGGTCCCGTGCAAATATCACTATATAATAATATAGTGCTCACACACGTCATACGAGTTAATCGAGAACGTATAAGATTATTTTTTACTGCCGAGCGCCATATTATATTATTAATATATTACAACGACTCGATCTCTATATTTCTATATTTGTCACACCGCGGCTCGGCATTATATTATGTACATATTATAGGCACTATACAGACGCGCGAGTATACGACCGCGAGTTAATTAACGAAATTGCAATTTTTTTTTTTTTTTATGCCACTCTCCGCGACGAGATAAAGCCCGGAACCGTTGATTGTTGTTATTATTATTATTGTTTTTTATTTCCCATAGCGGCGGCGATTTAAACAGCGTTATTGTACTGCGCCCGATAATATGCAGACGCCGCCGAGTTTCGCAAGTGTGCTTTCCTCTCTCTCCTTCAGCCCTCCTGATCGCCTGTTTCACTGCAAGGGCCTATCATAATAATATTGTACAGTGCGACGACGACGCTAATACGGTGTGTTATGTGTATAGTTTAATATAATATGCTTATGCCATATTATTGCATTAAACGGTCTAAACGAGCTAAGAAAAACAGCTACAGGGTTGGGGGGCGGTTGATATGAGCTGACCTCGCGGGTATATCATAATATATTCTAGGCACCATATTTTTCATACCCACTCAATATACCTAAGTTGGTATAGCCCAAGGGGGTCTGGACCCGGGGACTTGGTCCACTGATGTCATTTCACTATGATTTACTATTTATGCCGTATGTGTAGGTACCTACCTACGTCCTACAATCTACATCATCATCCGACGATTGACGATTTATCAGGAACATAGTGTATAATATATTATAACAGTCACGGCGATTTGGTTCACTGAATTACCAAAATAATTTTAGCAAACTGCATTTAACTATACTGACTAAAATATCACGTCATCTATTGATCGAGTTTCCAAACGCATAATGTGCAGTGATCTACTTCCGATGGACTTACATTATAAGTTATACGTGTTTAGGTATATATATAAAAATAACACACCACAAAACTCTGATTTTTTCACCACGATATGCGTGTTTAAAATCTAGTCTACGATTTGTAATCGTTAATAACTACCTAACCTATACACGTAATTATTACCCCAAGCTCTGTCGGAGAGTCACAACCGGCACCAACGATTATAAAAATCGGAAAGCGATACATTATGTATACAATAAATCGTCTGTATAGATATAACGCAAGGCGAAATGCGGTCGCGAATCTCAACCCCTTAAATCATATTTATGAACTTTTATAACAATCGTTTGCGCGAAACTTGACTGACCCGCCCAGCCGACGCCACGATTTCTTGTTTTATTTTTTCCACTGGTTAAAAAACGGTTCTGGAGTGTATCGTAAACATTAGGTATAGAGAAAAATAATAGTGGAGAAATCACCCCCTTCAACAAAAAAAAAAAAAACTGTTAAAACGATTATAAGTTAAAAATTCAATACGTACCTATATATTTCGATTAATCTTACATCGTTCCTTTTGAGTTATTATATTATATTGTAGGCTGGTAGGTTTTTTATTTATTTAAGAAAGAAAATAGTTTAAAGCGGAAAATGTATAAAATCGTAAACGCTTCTTTACAATGTTGTCGTTTTTAAACTCGATACAGTAATATAATATACACGAGCTTTGTAATAAATAATAAATTGTTCAGACCCTCATTTCGTAGTCAAAAATGTAAATTGCTACCATGATATATAGATACGTATAGGTACTGTATATGCCGTTAGGATTCTCGACGGCTGCAGGCGAACAATGACATTTGCCGCCATTATAATATATAGATATATGTATACAATAATAATAATATGTTATATTATTATGTAGGTACACAATCATTGTATTATATTGGGTATTTTTTATTCGCTGTAACAGTACACCGGGAGGCGGATTTTGGGTTTTTAGTTTTTTAATGTATCGGGCTACTGCAATAGCCATGGCTTCTTATTCAGTGATATATTACATAATTTATCGTGTATTCGCACCAATGGATATAATGATGCTGTTCGTATTATTACAATATACTATATCCTCGCACACGCCACACACAATACGCACTTTTTTAAACCTGTGTACCCGTCTTACATAATAAAAAACATATACAATGGTTTTGGGAGTTCGCAGACACCATTGTGACGTCCATCCCGGAGACCTCAATTCCACCCATTTCCAGAACCACTACGCCTTTAATTTTAAACCTTGTGTATTTCTGCTTCTATTATATAGGTACCCAACAATAGTTTTATATTGGGTATTTTTTATTCGCGGTAACAGCACACTGGGAGGAGGATTTTGGTTTTTAGTTTTTTAATGTATCGCGCTACTGGCGTCTTATTCAATGATATATTACATAATCGATCGTGTATTCACACCAATCATTGCATTATATTGGGTATTTTTTATTCGCTGTAACAGTACACCGGGAGGAGGATTTTGGGTTTTTAGTTTTTTAATGTATCGGGCTACTGCAATAGCCATTTCTTCTTATTCAGTGATATATTACATAATTTATCGTGTATTCGCACCAATGGACATAATGATGCTGCTCGTATTATTACTATATACTATATCCTCGCAAGCGCCAAACACAATACGCACTTTTTTAAACCTTTGTACCCGTCTTACATAATAAAAAACATGTATAATGGTTTTGAAAGCACGCAGACACTATTGTGACATCCATCCCGGAGACCTCAATTCCACTCATTTCCAGAACCACGCCTTTAATTTTTATCCTTGCGGATTTCTGCTTCTATTATACTTCTAACATATGAGTCCACCAATTATAAAAGGGTGCATCGTGTCCATTTTCACAAGATCGCAGGATCACACAATCGATATTATGTTGCCATATAGTTGTATTGTTCATTATTAATAGTGAATAATGTATATAAAATAGTTATTAGTCATATCCCTTCTATATAGATACTGTAAAAATTAGGAGTAAATGCAAAACGGCGTCTGTCTTCAACCATGTTTTTTTTTATGAAAGTACCTATTTTTTACATTTGGCCAACTATACAGGATGTGTCATATAAATTATGACTTGATTTGAATACGATATATTTAATAATGTTATCTAGGTTTTTACTCACAAATGTTCAATATTTGTTTTTTATCCCTCCTCATACCGACGGTTATGAGGTTTCAAAGATAACCAAACTCGTCACAAACCCTGGCCAACATGCTTAACTAAACCAACAGCCCTTACTAATATTTCTCTCAATTATTCAAGAGTCGTTGCAGCATCAGAGGTGGAAAAACTATAGATTCGCAGCTTGGTTCACAGGTCTATCACGCTGTGACCAAAACCCGCGGAGTTCAGAGTTGTGACTTTCTGAATTACTGACATTGTTTATAATATGGAATATTCTGTAGTATATATTATATGATATGTAATATATGCGCTTGTACTTACGCACTATAAGTTGCGCGCAGCATTTTATTTTTCCTATCGCTTCAAAGCTATGCTTATGTTTAATAGTTATTATTACCTACAGGCTACAATAACATTTATGCACCCATTTTGTTTTGTACTTTTACGTTTCCGGAAACTGCACCGCGACTGTCCATGTACGTATCTACGAACATCCGTTCACGCAATTGTTTTTTTTTCAGTGTAAGCTGTGCCACAAGAGTTTCAAGCGTTCTTCAACGCTATCCACTCATCTACTGATCCACTCCGATACGAGACCGTATCCGTGTCAATTTTGTGGTAAACGGTTCCACCAGAAGTCGGATATGAAGAAGCACACTTATATTCATACTGGTGAGTTTACCTACAATAATCATTATGTACAAATCGTACCTATAGAGCAAAAACAAAATTTAAAGTAAAGTAGCACGAACCGTTGTAAAAGACACGGTTTCGTAAAAGAATAAATGCTGTCGTTGGTAACAGCACTTATTAGTGCGTATTTCAACTGCAGCAAGTGTCTATACTCTAAACTCTCGTATAAATATATATAATGTAGGTACTGAGTGATCCATTTAACGTAATGCATTTAATATTTATTTTTTATTTTACTCATGTGAAACATTTTTTATTTCCAAATCCCGAAGAAGAATATTATTCGAATATTAAAAAAAATAAAATTTTGAACAAGAAGAGGTGGTTTAATAGTTAAAAAATTTTTAATCTTAAATTACCAATATTCTGTACCACTCCACTCATAAAAACATTAATTACTTATAAGTTACAAGTTATAAATCATAAACCACTTTTAAAACATTCATAAAAAATCATAACGACAAAAATTTAAAAAAATAATGTTTTTTTAACTGCTTAAATTTAAAAAAAATATATATTTTCATAAATGTTAATAGTTTTTGTAATAATGTGTGTCTTACGTTAAATAGATAATCCGGTATATTCAACGTGTACATTTAATATTTATGTGGTGTGTTGGTGAACAGGGTGGGAAGTACCTACTGTATAGGGTCACGCGTAGATAGATTGACTTTTCCATTAGCGAAAATCGCGTCACTGCAATATTATTCTTACACGTCGCACACTTAGGCGTATGTGCAGTAGGCATTATATGCACCTCAGCGGCTACACGTAGCAATTTAATATTATTATTGTTATCATTACTATATATTATTATAATAATACTTAAGGCCCTCATGGTGTTTGAACAGTGGCACGAGGCTCGTTCTCGCGGTTACCCTCGAGAGGGTTTTCGACGGCGTTCGGTGCGGAAAAAAAGAGGTTACAAAAAAATGTGGTTAGGTAAACGGATACGTGCGACTTAACGGTTCGGAGATTCTACACACAAACACACACGGTGCGCGCGTGGCGGTGCCACTGGTTCCGGGTGGTGGTGTCTCGGTGCGGGGGATGCACTGGGGGGGGGAGGATGGGGCGCGAAGGAAATGCAAGAAATAATATATTATATTATATATATCAGCTACCTCCCGCGCGCTACGATAATATTTAATATTATATCTATCGTATACCACACACATATATACATAAATACCCCTAAATACTACCCTATAAATAATACATCGGCGGTGGCCCTAGTCGTATATAATAATAATAATAATAATAATATTATTATGGTATATATTGACTCTATTATATGTGTGTGATGTGCCACGCCGCCGCCGCCGCCACCGGAGCGAGTCGTAACAATAATTCGTCGGACGTGTCAATATTTATTTAAACGGTCGGCACACGTCCGGACGACGCGTATAAATTTCCTTACGGTTTTTTATATTGTATTTTTTTTTTTTACCGGCACCGTCTCGCAACGCTCGGCTTATATATTATTTTATTGTGTATTTGTATTTTCTACACGAATATCGAACGATAAAGCGAAATTGATGACTTTTCCCGGTCCGTTTTTTACCCACGGTCTCCATGTGTCCGGCTGTGTGTTTGGGCAGGTATACGCATGCAATTATATAGGTATACAATAAAAATATTATGATTTATGTGTACGGTTTATTGATTCGACACGGTGGGGCGTTTTTGCGTTGTATACTTGTGTATTTGTATTTGAGCGGTATGTTTGTAGCGAGCCCCGTGTAGAGTCCCCACAATACATTTGTCATATTATTTCTTACTGTCAATATTATTATAATACACTGCTGCCATACTGGGGTACCAAAAGAAATTGTTATGGGAAGGATGTTGGTGTGTTTTTTGTTTTGTGCCTCTAGTTTATAATGTTATACTGCGCAAGGGATTATACACTTTCGGATTTAGGTCTCGAGCATAATAATATGTAAGCACAATATTAGTTATCTATAACATGCGCATTTTTTAAAACCGACAAGAATTTGTTTTATGTCAACATTATACTCAAACCTAACTGTAAAGCATAAATTTGATCATTCATCCAAGAAAAAAATACTGAAATTACGTCTATACAAACCTACGCGGTCATGGTCCAAGAGTTAAAATATTAAATGGGTATACTGCAATATTATTTTTCCACATTTAAATGGACATTTTCAATAATTTAAGATTTTCAACTCCCTCCGTATCTTATCAGTTATCAATCGTATAGTGATTACCGATTACTCTTTATACTGTCGATGGAGGAAATGCAGTGGAAAAACTGTAAATTGGCGCTCACCCTTTACCATCGCCGGCAGATTATAATTGTTTCGCCAGCGTCGAAAAACTCAGTTATACAGGTCGATAACAAAATATATTAATATTTCATTATTAATTCCATCGGCTGGAGAACGCGGCGTGCATCACGCCATTCCGATTATATATATTTTACGCGCGCTATCTTCGCATAATTTATTTATGATTTTTACGTTCGTTAAAAAACCTGTGCGGTAGGAAGGTCGAGCGTTATTGCTTTATAATATATTTAAATATATATAATATTGTACACATAATATGACCGCGACGTGTGTACACACCAGAGTTAATGGGCGCCCTGCGATTCAACGCACACCCACACACGTGCACTCCGTTTTCGGGTTATTTTTCTAGTAATTGTCGGCGACGACTTCATAATAAAATATTTTGTAAATAAAGCATATAATAATAATAAGATATTTCCACCGTAAATCAAACGTATAGTCCGTCCTACCGACTCTCAAAACTCTCTACTCGGCGCTCATATACTATATATATATAAGCATATGTGTATGTGCATATACATAATATATATGTACTTATATATAAACACACGTGTTACCACATATATAATATGTACATATGATCATAACGTGTATATATATATTATGGGTGTGTTTGCGTTGTTTGTCCGATCTGAATAATATAATGATTTATCGATAACCCTCTGAAATATATTTTCAATGTCGGTCGCATACACCGCAAAGTGTGCAGTGTGAGCGGGCGCGAGCGTGTAGGACTGTATGTCATTAATTTAATTGCTTGTAGACTTAAACATTTAATGTATCCGAAGGATGAACATCTGAAGGATATTATGTACAAAATTACTATAGATATGTTAAGTTAATAAAATAATGATTTATTCCTACATGTAGTTGGGTCGATTTTAAAACATTTTCATTCCATTAATTCTGCATATAATCGACAATATTATTATTAGTGTATATTTTAAATGGCAAGACGACACACTTTTACACTAACGACTATTGACTAATTAGTATTCAGTAATCAATACTCATACATTAATTTCATAAATAATATAATTATTACAAGAATACAATTTGACCGATCGACCGTTGCCGATAACAACGCTGCTTTGTTCTAGAAGGGCTGGTTAAGTATGAAATAATGTATGCGAGTGGTCCGCGGTCAGTCGTACAAAATATTCAATTTTTGATAGCTGAACATAGCCGTGCAATCCATAATATAAACCTTCTAATAATATATATTTTTCGAGTCAATCAATATTGAATTTTGAGACGTATATTATAAGTTGTATATGGAATATGGATGCATAATATTATATTACTATAGGTAGGTATCTATCTGGCCTCGCAGTTTTCAAATAATATAATAATTACAATTATTAACGTTTTAGAAAACTGAGTATAGGTGCATGTGTTTACTCGCATTTACAAAGACCAAATAGGTGCTATTGTGTATAATTAGGTACACATAATAATAATATAAGAATGGATGGATATAGGTACTTACCTACATTTTAATTAGCAAAAGTTATTTAAACAAACTCTTAAATAGAGTTCTAATCGTTGAAATAAAAAAAACATATTATTATTTATTAATTACCGTTACAAGTTCGTCACAATAATAGGTAATAAAAAAATACACATTTTCACACTTGCACAAAAACTTACATTATATTAGCCGTTGCCCGCGTTAGATCCCATAAAAATCTTATTTTTTAATTATTTCTTGTCGATACGAATATATGATTGTTAGTTGTTACAACAGTTTATTCCTACATTTATATGACTATATTGACGCAGTATAAACGCGTTCCTACATAAGCGAGCCATAACTTTTTCAATAGGTACGCAACAATCGGCCAAGCATTTTACGGCGACGGATCGTTTGTCGTCAGAAAAAAATTTATTTTTTCTTTCTTAACGGTTATATAAAACTTAATATTATTTAACCTATAGGTACTTTTTGAAATCGTCACAGTCACTCATAATTAATTTCTTTGGAAAATTTTAAAATAAGATATAGAATTGATATAGTTGAATGCAACAACTTAACAGGTATTTTATCAATATTTCTTTCATATCTATAACATCACCAAATACTGAAATAGCACATTGTGTGCAGGCAAGGGCGGAAATTGCCTTACTTACTATTTTTTGTCCCGCCTCTGCGTTCGTCAGTCACGGCAAAAGTATTGCAGAGATCTATGCAAAAACCAAACTATTCTACAAAAACAATATTTCGTGAAAGAAAAGATTTGGTTTTATTTATTTCAAGCGTCATAATACGGTTATAATATGAATATGAGATGTACCAAACAAAAAGTTTATGTTTTGTTAGAACCGTGGTATAGATTTCAGTGTCTGGTTGTGCAGGGGATATGCGTGATATGACGTGCACCCAGCACTTTTGAGGATTTAAATTTTACCACCATGCACTTTTTTGGATTTTCACTTTACCACTCGGAACTATGGGGGGTTCCAACTTTACCGTTCGCTGGACGGAAAAAGTTAACTTACCAACGTTTCAAACGTCATCGAAAACTAAACTTTCGGCATAGACGTGACAAAAATTTTACACGTCGCCCGTGACTGAAATAGCTCACTTCCCGCCCTTGCCACACAATATATACTATTAATATATTTAATTTAAGTTTAATACAACTTCAACC
>WHPZ01582868.1:0-38713 GCA_016617965.1 Macrosiphum rosae | reverse complement strand
GTTCAAATTATTTCATTATTCGCAGTATATTTTTCTATGTGCTCTAATGAAATTTATTAATAAAAAAATCAATAACTTTTCATTATTTTGCTATCGTTCAATATTATCGCGTGTTGGTTTTACTTTTTTGTACTTATTTTAAATATATAGTCTGCGCAGCCATTAGTCTTTGTAATTATGACATTTATAAAACTGTGTTGGAAAAAAAAATAATAATTATTAAAACAAAAACGTTGATATCATATCAAACACACTTCGTTATAAGATCTGGGTAAAAAAAATAGGCTAAGTAATAATATACTTAATTTATGTATGTTTACTTAAAATTAAAACAAATTCCCCAAGTTACTACTGACTATATACATAACACGACAAGCTCATTTTATCAGGTGGTAAGTAAAATGTTTAATTCTGTCGTTTTGCTTCAATGTTACCTACGGGCTAAGGCGCTTTCCGAACTGATTTAAATCATTTACATTCAGTTAAAATTGTTTTTTTTTTAGGAACACTATTATTAGGAGTTAAATCATATGTTGTCCCTAAACGATATCACATATTACTATCGTTGTTGGGATTTTGCTCCCGCGGAACTTGTGACCAAGCGTTTTTAATATTGTGATATATTATATATATAATAAATAAATTGCTATAGTATATTGTGATTTCACCTCAACTCTAAAGCCCGATAACAATTGAGTGTACGTTATATTATAATTTTAACGCATTGGCGGTAAGGCGCGATTTGTTTTCATGTAGGCACTCATCGAGAATTTTCGATTCTTCTCGAGTAACACTTGTACAGTTTGTTGAAACATCTGCAGTGAAACGTAAATTGGGTCGTTTATACGTAACAGTACGAGGACGTGACAGATACAACTCGAGGTGGCGCCAAGGTCCGTGTTAATACTATTCTATAATTCGCTGAACAGCAGGTTAAAAATTCAACCAAAGTCCGTTTTTTGTAGCCATAAATAATAATATAATTTATCAAATAAACGTCTCCTAATATAAGCGTATTATAATATTGTAACGTTATCATCTCTCGGCCGGTCGTCAAGAGCCGAAAGACCACGATATCGATTTGGCGGTCGCGGTGTATTATTATAATAATAACGCAAGTTCGTATGTAATATATTATCATGTACACACACATATTATATAGTTATACAGGGTGGGTGTTCTACCCGTTCGTCAGTGTTATCTGCACGCGGGCCATGGGGAAAGGTAAAACCACCCTGTACACTGTATGAAATACGAAATATATAATAATAAAAATGTCGACGCTCGTTATTCGGCCAATGCTATCGACGGTATCCTCTCCACTCGTAGTGATATATTTTTCGTTACACGACCTCCGCGATCGTAATAATAATAATAATAATAAGATAACATCGTCGTGAGGTTTATATAATATGCGAGCGGTAAATAACCCAGAAAATCTCCAGTTATTTGTCACCCTAACCGTCCGGACTATATATTATTATAGTCTCCACCCTCGCTGTAAGATGCGTCTTACACAACAATCGCATGATATCATACATGTAATAGCATATATATATACAATATTATATAATATCATCGGTAATCTGCACGTTACGAACCAAAACCATCGATTTCGTGAGAAACTATAATATATAATATTATTATTATTATTATTATTAATGGTTGCGGCCGAGAATGTGTAGAATTGATCCGATGACAGTCTTGCGAGTTTGGTAGACCAAAACATAATATTATATATATTTTAATATTCATATATAGTCAAATTCGTTATTCCGTGGACCTATAGAGAATCAGATTTGAACTTCGTTATCGCTGTAGGTATTACACAAATAAACAAAAACCATACACTTATATTTTTTATAGTAAAATTTATACCTCCACTGCTTGCGCTTACACATTAAAACAAAATGTTGGGACGGTGTCAGACGAACAAACAATTCAGTTTCATCAACATGATATTATATAATTTTGAAATCTGCATAATTTCCACACAAATTTGGTCAAGCGGGCTCCAGTCAATTTTCCAAAACTCTAACTGGAACGTTTTCCGATTCTCCATTATTTTTTGCATAGAAAATATTGTATAGGTACTTATCTCGGGGGTAAACAATCGAATTAAAAGAATATTGAAAACCTTCCCGAATTTAGTCGACTTTTCTTGAAGTTACCAAAATAGCAATAAATTAGAAATTATCTGTTACAATTAAATTAATCTTGATATTGTAACAGTCAATACGAATTATCACACGGGATGAGATCCAACGCGCATTTAATTCAATAAAACGATAATTATTGCAGAATAATCACACGAGATTGTACAAACAGTTTTCTGATTTTAATATTACTAAAACTAATGCAGTAAAGAAATGTGTGATTACCAAATATACAATTTACAGACTTATCCCGATATGACCTGAAATATCTGTTTATCCGATAGAAGAATATTCTACTCCACTACTGGTAATAACTATCGTGGTTTGAGTTTTTTTAATTTCACTATGGTGGTAATTGTTATTTTTGGAAATTGTGTGCAAAAATGAATATGATTTTTTATTTGGGACTTTTGAAAATGAAAATTCACCAGAATAATTTAAGACATTTTATAAAATCCATAACCTAACCTAAACTATTGTTGTTTATGATTATTTTTACAATTCAACATTTATAATTTGACTCTAATCTATTTCTTTATTTGAAATTTCTCTCGTATAATAGAAAAAGTATTTATTTATGTTTCCAATAATAGGTACCTACTTCATATTCTTCACTTTTACCAGTCAGTAAGATTCCAAAGAAAAAAATTACATAATATGTATTTTAAATATTTTTAACAAAAAATTTCTTTATATAACTAAACTTAACGATAAATTAGTGGCTCTTACAACTTTAAGCTGTGTAGGTTAGGTTAGGTTAGATATTTAAACATTTTTTTCATTAAGAAAGGAATTTAATAATACTTAAATTATTATTTTAAATCTCACCTATACAAATTAACTTGTTTTTTTTTCAAATGTGTACCAAACTTTATTATGACTTAATACATTTTTTACACATACTTAACACTCCAAACTATTTCGATTTGTATAGTTTTTTAGTAATTTTATAAACGGAGAATTAATAATTTTAAATAATATTTTTAAAAGTCTTTATTTCAAACAGAATAATATGAATGTTCTCAGATTGTTTAATTTTAATATTTCAACATGAATATTCATCTTTATTGATGATACATGGATAAAAAAAATAGCTATTTGTTCGTACCTATAAATGAAATAACTGTTTATTTATATTTCATTTCTTCAGTGGAAACTATAAATTCAGAGATAAATAACATTAAAATGCAATAAGTAGGTATTATAAATAAAATGCTAAACTAGTAAAATGATTCCCAATGCGATTGATTTTTATAAATAATAACGAATATTTACAAGTACGTAGGTATTACTCTTTTCGAATATGCTAATGGTGATCGAAACGCTTTGTGCGATTTGCATTTATACGACACCGAAATGGATAAAAATGTAAACAAAAATATTCTACTTTATAATAACGTTGCGAGATTACTCTGGTACGGAATGATATTCTAAATTAAACGTCAAGATTTAAATCCTGTATGGATTTATCATATCAAATAACAATGAAAGGTGAATAATGCAAAAATGCCTTATATTAATATAAATAAAACTATACGAAATCTCTTTGTCGAAATAATATCTCATCATATGCTGACAACCAAATCATATTATTCGATTCCATGGTAACTTATGATGCACTTTATCCCATTATGTACGTTGAAAATTGACACAAATTAGTATAAATATTGTTCCTTTCATTCTTCTTTGCATTTTTTGGAAAATGATAAAATAGAAAATATATATTTGTAGACAATTCGTCTCTTATACTTCCATATTAAAATCCATAAAAAATAAATCCCTTAACCTGTATATTATAAAGTGTTAGCTCACTCCTATTTTTTCTGTATCACATGCTCCTTTATTCATATAAAACTTACTGGATTTTATCAAACACACTCATACTTTAAACACAATATTTAACCAAATTTAAAATGTTTAACGGGTTACAATATAATTGAATCTTTTAGATATTAGACATTTTTTAACGACAACTAATGTGCACAACAAGTTGTGACTTCTTAAAAATAACAAAACTTTTAGCCATGTTCAAAACTATTTTCTAATAAACAATAGGTTAAATAATACCGTATCGTTATCCATTGTGTTTAGTATTCAATTATTGTAAACGACAATATTAGCAATTATTTGTTTCCATCGACCATGGCATTTGTTGCATAAATTGTTGTATTCATTCAAAACGAACGATTGTGACATTATTTCATATTTTGTGGAACAGCGATCGTTAATATTAGCACTGTGGATTTAATCAGTTTGATAATAAATGAAATATCCGTTATTTTAAATGCAGTTCCATCATTCGTAACTTTGGTCTGTCACCTAGTCTATTATAAATTAATGTAACTCATCAAAATATTGACTGATTATAGTTAATTATAGTATATTCTATATTCCCCCTTTTATAGAACGTTTTATTCCGGAATAGAAATTTCGATAATAATTTCGAGTTAAGAGAATAATGTAATATAATAAACTAGAGATGTGAGTGCATTAAAAAAAAATGGTTATTATTCTTAATATACTGTTGTATTGTAAAACCAATTGATGAATTTACAAAGTTTGATATTCGAGTTAACCATAGATACTTAAACTTATGCATTAATTTTACTGTTGTATATACAGTTTTTCATAATATATAAAAAAAGTAGGTAAGTAGATGTCACTCTGCTGTACAGTAGATTACAAGTGCGTCAATGTATAATGGATTGTATTATACTTGAATTCAATGATATTCTATCATTATATAAGAAAAACGATTCTGAGTGGTTTGTCAGTCTAGATATTTTATATTGTCATTAATTATTATATTATGTAAGTTGAATTAATATTATAATATTATTTTTTGTTATTCGTTTCTTTGGTAATAAACAAAGCGTTAGAAATTAAAATCCTGTTTTTAGAGGTTTTTTGTAATTTTTCGGTGGTTTTTACTGTGGAATTAAATAACTATTGATAAAATCGAAAAATGACTTCCTTAGAGTACCATCTTGATCAAATTTTCTAAAAGATAAGATACTATATGTGGAAATTGAAGGATTCCTTCTGGTAGAAATTTTGTATATATGATATAAAAAAAATAAATAAACACCATTGTAAAATCACTAGCTTCCTCGCTCCGCTCAGAATCTAAAATACAGTTGATCAAAATATTCTCAATACAGTTAAAATAGAGTTCCTATATCCCAATAATTGATTGGAGTTTTAATTTATTTTTTGTAAAAATAATCGTCTAATGGGATGAATGAGAAAAAGGAACAGGAATCAGAAACAACCGATCTATGTTTTCAAGCGCAATGCGTGCAATAGAGGCAGATCTTGCAATTTTTTTCATCCTCCCGTCGAAGAGGGTAAGCACAAATATGTATTTTGCCATGACATTCAAAATGGCGAGTGTAGTCGATACGACTGCCGGTTCATTCATTGTTCTCGTGAGGATGAGGAGTATTATAATTGGACCAGACCCATGGCACCAGAAGTGTTGACGACGATTGAAATAACTGATAAACCGCTTGATGTACCTGTTAGAGGTCCTAATGGTCCTTTAAATTCGCCCCAGCCAGCGACGCCACCAGTTGACTTCGGTAATAATTTGTTCCTCAGACGCTTTGATTTCGATGAAGAGTCCTATCCAAAGCGTAGGTGCTATAAATTTTACGACAGAATGCCGCTAGGGCGCCCGATCCCCAATAGCGACATGGAATTGTCCTTGCCACCTGGGCCTCTGCGTCAACAGCCATATTTGTTGTTGCAAAATGGGGTGGAAATGTTTTGCAAGTGTGTGGTTGAGTTAAAAAAGCGCAATGAGGAATTCCAAGTGATTAATGAAATCTTGTTGGAGCTAAACGCATGGCTGCGCATAAATGAACAAGCTTACCTGCTCAGCACCGTGACCAAAGTCCCAGTCAGATGGGCAGCGGTGGCTGCTGCCGGCACACATCATGTCTCCATGGCTCCAATTCAGATACCACTTGTTGTTTCTGGGTCTGGCATGCCGCCCACGCTGCAGCCAACTAACTCGCAGCCTTTGGTATCTTATTCTATTGCCGGATCAACATCAGCCTAACCCTATATCCAACTATAGTTTATGAACAGTGGAAATGGAAACGTTGCTAATAAGAATTTGACATTAACAAAACAAACAATGTACAATATTTATGTTTTAATAATAGAATGTAAAAAAACTATTTTTTATACAATTTGAGTACCACAATTATTTTGACGTTGGAAAGTAAAATCTCTTAATTATGAAATGTATAAATATAATAAAAAAAAAAGTAACATCATACTTAAAAATAAAAATAAAAATAAAAATAAAAGGTAAAATTATCTCGGTAAAGCTTCAAAATGTTAAAACGTTTTAATACTTTAAAATTTAATATCCATTAGATTATTCTTATCTTACAATATATATTTGAATTTAGTTATAAATACAATTATAAACACAAACTCGTAACTATAATGAATTTTATATAAAAAATTCCTTTCTCAAGTTGATTTAAGAATATCACCTCAGATAATATTAACAATTTTTACTATCATTAATAAATAGTATGTATCGATATCAATATATTTTATATATTTATTTTAGGCATATTATAATATAATAATCAAGCGAAAAAAAAATTTAAAAAAAAAAATTAATAATAATTTATCACGTTGCACAGTGAATACAATTCTTTGAAATCGAAATTTCGATCTAAATTGAATTAAATTAAAACTATGTTGTATCATGTTGAATTTCCTTTGATACTAAAATCAAATCAAAAAAAATAATATGTTCCAGTAATAAATGTAATAGGTTGACATTTCCTCGTTTGAGATTATTAATATTTCATTTGTTTGTTTTTTAATGTACCTACTTTTGAACATATTAAACTTGTTAAAAAGTATTTAAAACAGCAATTAATTATTAAAACGAAACAAAACTGGATTTTAAATGTTTAAAACTGACTTTTCAAATATAAATTGGTTCATTAAAAATAGTAATCTAAACAGTTTTGAATAATAGTTGAAATTCATTAATAAAACACAGTTATTTAATAAATTAGACTTTTAAATATATCAAATAGCTCAACTTTGTATTAAAAAGTAATCCATTTATGGACAGATTAAAATTGTGTAAATTATTTATGAAATTATTTTTACAAATTATTTTAAAACAAGTAAAGTTGATATTAAATTACTACCTATCAATATTATAAAAATACATTATATTTAATATGTATTTTACGAACCGATAAAATACCAAATAGTATTTTCAATTTATGTATTCAATACAAATAAATACAAATGCATACTCAGTAGGTAAACAATTCTGTAAAAAAATAATCCATGAAACACTAGTTTAGTCAATTTACAATTTAACACACAGTATTGCAATTTACTTAACAACCTTTTAGTTTTTGGCGTAAATAATTAAAATGATACACAGAAGGATTATTATATTGCTAAAATATGAAAAACAAAATGTTATTTTTTTTTTTTTGTTTCTATTTACAACCTTTTTTAGGTTGGTTTGACCAAAAATCATTTGTTTTATTGTAACCGACTATATTTGTACGAGATAATTTTACTACTGTACAGTGGTTTACCGTTGCATTTTGCACATGGACCATCTTCGGTGTCCTTTTCGCTGTATAGGCATTAGTCACCTATTTAAAAGCAAATTGAATACCATTTTATCCAAAAATAATTTTATTTGAATTTAAGCTCATTGAAATAATAGTTCGCGTTCTACAAATATAACAATTAATCACAACTAGGTATGGGTTACCGGGAAAGTTTTAGTTTTAATGATTATTATTTAAAACCCGCTATGGTCATTTGATGAACAAGACCGTTGACCATATGATAATATTTTGGTAGGCAAGGACACATTTAAATGAAAATAATAAAAAAAATATTTTAAAAAATGTAATGAGTTTGAATAAGCGGCACCTAGAAATTGATTGAGAATGGCTGCTCAATATTTTTTTGTGGGTTAGCCAGGAAGAATTAAATTGGATCTGGCTTTGTGATTAGTTTAGCATTCGATTAAAATGCGTTTGATGGTAATGAGCACTCTACAAGTGGCTTCTTGACAACATAATGTAAATTTGTTATCAGCTTGATTTTGTCGATGTTAATTAATGAAAATAATTAATAACCTTAATTGTATTTAGTAATATTCAGCTTGCTTCCGTGATATTTAAATTTGTGTTATCAATAATATTTAGTATACGCACGTAAAAATATATAACAAATCAAAACCATACAAAAATGTTGAATTATTATTGTTACCGAATCACTGAAAGTGTTATGGACTTTTCTACAAACTCTAACACTATATTAGGTACATGCATGAAACGTTATCCTATTGCAATAAATTGAAAATAATCAGGGTCAGCTTTGGTCGAGTGCTTTTTAGGCACATCATTGGACTCGATACTTTTTAGCAACCTATTAAAATATATATAATATATATACATTACATGAAATTGTAATCTTAAGGTTAAGATAAGACTTTATATTAATATCATATTTTCGAACTATTTGACGATGCGTCTCCTATCTTACAGCTATATAATCGATTCTATAGCTTACTGATATTGGATAACTCCTCCCTTCCTCTTACTTATATAAATATATAAAAGAAGACAATTTATCGATCACTGAGACTTATGAAATATTATTATTTCAATAATATTTACAATATACTATTATAATATTATATTAAAATTTATTTTGTGTTAATTTAATTTTTAATTAAAATAAAATAAAATAACACTGTATAATACATAGTTATTAATATACCATTATCGTATGCCATAGGTCGCCCGGAACCAAAGGTCAGATGGTGGCGGGGAGAGACGGTTATGGATACCGGAAACGAAGGTATTTCTGGACAATTTACAGCATCATCATCGTCGGTGAAACAAAACGAAATGACCATCGAATCGCTGGGTCGGTACGACCAGGGAGCCGTGTACACTTGCCAGGCTTCAAACAGCAACTTGTCCGCCCCTGTCAGTGCCAGCGTCACGATCGAAATGTACCGTAAGTACACCCATTGACTGTACCCATTGATATGTATTTATGATATCTAGCTAAAAATTTTGTATTATTATTATTATTATTATATTAAGCAGTACTCGTCTAGGAATTCTATAGCCTAGGTCGGTTGACCTCATTTTTATACAACATACAGAGAGATATTTATTTGAGGCCCACAGATACATTATAAGTATGTATGATAAAAAAAAAAAAAAAACAAAGGTCGAAGACCCCTCAAATGTCTTCCAATGGTTGATATATTTTAAACAGCCGAACCGAATCTTGTAGATTAAGGTACCTAATAATGTTAGTTGACTGTATAACTTGACTAGTTACGTTCAACGACTTAATAAACCACGAATTTGGGATTTCGATTTGAATCAAAGTTTATTGAAAGTTACTTGATGGATTCCCTGTAATTTATTAACAAAAAATTGTCCCCCAGAAACAATGTCGATATCGCAAATACAAGGATAATTGTGTGTGCAAAAAAATAATTATTTTATTCAATTTATTATTATACGAGTTGATTTTATTTATTTTTTTAACTCACTTTTAACAAACCTCAGTTATTTAAAAAAAAAAAAATGGTGTCCAATTGTTTACTTTTAGTTCGTTAATATTATTTTTAACCTGACTGAATTAAGTTAAAACCAATCATTAGTGTACTCAGCCTCACTTATACCCCATTGAACTCATATCATAATTGTATTATACTATTATACTGCTATACACTTACTGGCCGGAAGTAAACAACACCACCCACCACATATCGTGTACCAATGAACAACTGCAATTATTTAAATTTGGCTCACGCACATACACACACACATATACATATATATATATATTATATATCGGTGCAGACAGTATTTTTTTATTATTTGATCGTTATTTATTTGCACCGGATCGGTCATCGGACCCTAATCATGGACTGCCACCACGCATGGGACGGATTCCAATAATCGTGTCTTCTTACCCGAATGGGTGTCACATTTGCGGAAAAAGCCCCTCCGAACAGGCCTCAGTGTCTATTATTTGTATGGCCTTCGTGATAGCTGAGTGTCAAAGTGTTTTGCGTTTTCTTTATTCCACCCTCTTTTCTACTGTCTGTAATTAAATATTTCATATGTTGAAAACCTGAGCCATCGAACATACCAATACCGTTACTATCAGACTCACAATGTTAAAAATCCAACAAAAAAAAAGGCTTGCGTTGGATAATATATTAAAATTTTTTTTTCAAAATACGTATTTTACAGTAGTCTTATTATTGTACCACGAGTTTACGTAGTATTATGTTTAAGTGTCATTAAAATGTCATATTAATTTTAACCAATCTATTTAAATTGTTTTATTCATTAATAATTACTTGACTATTAAACAAAAAATGTATCTTAAAAATATAATAGTAGACAGTGGCGGATTTACGAGGATGGGGAAGGGGGGAGTTGGCAGACACCGATATAAATATTTATTTTATAATATTATAGATATACACTAAAAATACATTATTATATATTAACAAAGGGTTATTATATTGTATATTATTATTAAATACCTACCTACCAAGATATTTCAAATATACTGAAATAATATGTTGAATAATTATTTTTAACTTTTCGTCAGTTATATATTTATAGTTTGATAAATCATCCACAGTATCGGTTATTTTTGTAAATCGGATGTATTGCGATTTGCGATAATGCATATATTAATTATTTCTCTATTTCTCTATTTCCTGCTATTTCATACAATCTTAATGTATAGATATTTATTTGACCGCAGACATTAATTGACTCTGGCGCTACGATTGTCAAACATAAAAAATCAAAAGTAAGTACTAACTTCTATGTAATTTGTTTTTCAAAAAAATGTTGTCTAAAATAACCATCCATTCAACACTTTTTTAAACTTATTGAAACGTCTAGCTAATGTCAATATTAATTTCCCTGGTTGTTATATTCAGTAGTACAAGGTGGTGCATTTTGTTAATTTTGTGTAATTTTTTCTAAGTCTCGTAGTGGGCTCAATTATCAAGTGTTATGTAGTCTCATGTTAAAAAAATTTAATATCTGGATACATGCAGTTGAAACATTTAGGTACCAATCACTCATCTCTCGAATATTACGAAAAAAAGTTTTCTTGATGCTAGTAAGTTTTCAAACGTCTTAAAAATCCATGCAAGTCTATTGAAGAACGATTAGATAGGTACCGGAACGGTCAAACAAATTTAAAAAAAAAGAAACAAAACTAAGCCAATAACCAAAGCTAATATTATATTTAAATTTGAATTTCGGGCTAGATTGAATTGATTGGCTTTGAAATCAATTCATAGAAAGAAAACGGTATAACAGTTTTTAATCAAAATTATAATAATAGGTACCTTTGAAATACATAATATTATCTTTCAGGAGAATCTCTAGAAAAATGATGAAAATCCGCCACTGTTAATAGCTACTTAACAAAGATCAGCTTAGTCAATCGATCTTAAAATTCAACAAAGTTTTTTTTTCAAACATTAAAATTATGAGAATTACATACTTTAATAACCAACATTACATGGTGAGTTGTATGTTATCAAAATCACATTACATTAAATATAGGCACGTTAATGTTTAACTAAATAACTTGATTAGGTACATAGACATTTCGTAGGTAATCATGCTTTTATAATTACGGAAAATTTAATCCATACTCCATTAGGGACTAAACAAGCAGTAAACAAAACGCATTTTTGCTCGTCGTATATCATATTATGATATATTGATATCATCGTATCAAATATTAAAAGATAAAGTACCCACAAGTTTTACTTCTCATTACACCAACTTAACTTATACTACTTATGCTTCGTCCTTTGATAATGTAACTGTAATAATTAAAACTGTTCTAAACTGAATTCTTAAAATTATTATTTTTTTTAACTTATTAATTATTAGACTTGGGATTAACATGGAAAATGTTGGTCAATTATAATCTTTGTTCACTATAATTCATTATGGTTGAAGTCTAATAACTTGTGTTAATATTATATGCATATAAAATGTAGATACCTATACGTACTATTATGATTACACCTATCCTAAATCTACCACTGATGTTCACTTAATCGTAGAGTCTCCCTATTCATATTTACTCAGATTGATTTCTCAGTGGTTCCTTGAACAGAAAATCTATTGTGTTATAAAATATCCAACGTATATTCAGTTATCCAGTGCGTATAATGTAAACGTATTATCTTCAGAAATAATTATATGTAGGTAATGAATGTTAACCGGCATTGAAGATTAGACCATCCAAAATTCATCGAATCTGTGCTGGAAACATTGAAGATCATCATTCGAGATTACTAACCTTCGAAGAAAACGTTTTCATTAGACTTTCTTCGGTCTATAATATAGTATACGAGCAAAAGGATAATACCGCAACAGCATATTAATGCTGTATAAAACCACTCACCTGTCCAGTGGTATCCAAGGTTACACCCTTAAATGCAACTTGATTCTTGAATACAAGTCTATTAGAAACTGCATGTAAGACGTAACTATGTGTACGACTTCGAAGTAAATCGTAGTTCTTTGTTCATTTACGAGCATACGCTTAATACAAGTTTAATACAATCAATATTTTATTACAACTTCAGAAAATGGTTACTGTATGTTAATATTATTACCAAGTAACTCACAAGTAGTCCTATATGCGTATTATGATGTATAAATTATGAGTAAAAAAATGATCTCTAATATAGGTCAAACATCAGTCCAGAATGATTTTTGAACAAAAATACTCGATAACCATAGTATCATCTGGGGCTTTAAATATTCATTTTTATTTTTAACTTCTGGAAACAGTAGCTGAAATTTAATATTATTTTTTTGTATTTTGTTTTGAAAATTAAAACATCTGTATCTTTTCAAAAAATTGCTATTACTTTCAAAAACTATATAATATTATCATACTCTAGATATTTATTTAATACAAATTTCTGTTTCTACCAAAATAAATGTCTTTATTTTCATAATACACAACTTCATGTCAAATCATAATCATTTTATATTATAAACAATTTTTCTAAACTAGGTTTTGGTATATAAAAAATAAAAATTAAATTATCACTGCTATGTCAAATTACCTTTATTTTATTTTATAAGTTATACGAGCTTAGCCCTTTTTTACATTACAATAAGTACATATTTTTGACAACAGAAATTTTTACAATAAAGAGAGAAGAAAAAAAAGTAAAATCTATACAGCTTACATTAATATAGAATACATTTATCTGATGACAATAACTTATGTTGGAAATATATACATTAATAATTTAGAAAATCGTCGAAGGAAGGGTCTGCATTGGCAAACGACATTAGGCGTCTTAAAGGCTCATTAGCCATATAGTTGGTGGTGGCGGGAGGGACATAGAAGAGGGCCTTTGAGTGGGATGGACGGGATGGTACTTTAAAGGAGATTTGAGAGAGAAGGATTGGAGAATCTATATTATCATAGGAATTTAATAACTGCGACGTTCGGCCAAGTAGGCCATACCTAAATGAATAGCAATACGTGTATTATAATTATGAGGTGTACAAGGTATCTTAAGTATATGACTAGAATAGCGTAGGAACCGGAACTGAACACGCTCAATTCGCCCTGCATTATCTGCAGTATGAGAGTCCCATACTACGGTCCCATATTCTAAAATAGGGCTAACAAGCGCACAGAATAGTGTTTTCAATGACGATTCAAGCCGAAAGTCCTTTATTAATCGGATGACATTTATAATATTATATAATATAAAAATAATATAATATATTTACATATTTTTTTCCACGATTCTGTAGCAACTACCTACACAACACATTAGAGTCACAACATATTTGACGATATGATAATTTTAAATCCACACAAGAATTCGAAACATTTTATTCAAATTATTATTTATTTTTCAATAATTTGAATAAATAAATAAATAAAAATGTTTATCATCAATGTTCAATATCACCATCGTGACAATTTATAAATTTAACTTGAGCTCTTTTCAATTGTTCTCGGGTATTACCATTTGTTCTCAACATAAATAATTTATTAACACATATTATTTGAGCCTTGTTTATTATGTACATTGTGTATATGTAATATACAATTTACATTTCATATAAGGTGAAATTTATGTATACAATACATACTTCTACATTCTCATACACTGTAGCCGTTTCATTTGATTTAGGTAGTTTAAATATACTCAGTATCTGCATTGTTTTAGTCAGAAAAGTCAAATACGGAATAAAGATCTGTTTCTTTTTAAAAGTTGGACATTTAAATCCATAAAATAGTAAAGATGTCTTGTTTTTGAAATATCAACAAAAATTGAAGTGCAGAAATATATGTTTTTAATTATTATTATATTTAGCTGTTATCTAATCAATTAATATACATCAACAATAGCACTGTATATTAGTAGAAATAAGACTTAAGTAATAACAATATAAAATTGTATACAGTTTATGATAATAAGTTATAACAATATAATGGTGGGTATCTAATGATATAATATACATTTTTTTTTTTGAACGAAATCTTAGAATGATACTTTTAATGGCACTCGTTTATTAGATTCTGAAAGGAGCGATAAATGGATGGAAATTACAACGATGTGTGTTATTTTTTATTTTATTTTTTTAGTCATCATCACCTTTTGGAGGAGTAAAAATCCTTTGAATTTTAATGTTGAAGGTCGTTTCTGATGGAAGGAAGGAATTTAAAGTAAACATTTTCAGTATTTTTCAAAATAATCGGATAAAAACAAAATGAGTAAATAGAAAATATATTATTAAGAGCGTGTGGAGTTAAAACTTAAGCAAATTTCGTCAAAATTACGAACCAAAAATTATGTCGTTGTTCAATAAGTATTTGTCTCATATTTAATAGTTAGATCTGAGATTTTAAAAATCAACACTACACAAGCTTTCTTATGAATTAATACTAGAAATAAAAAAAAATATGAACATTATTCCACAAATATTGTAGGTAAGTCAAATAATATATTATCCACTTCTCAATTTTTTTTTTTTTTAATTATCTTAAACTCTCCAGACGTATAGACAATAATTTGTACGCAAATTATTTAAATTTAATTAAAATAATAGACACATCTGTGTCCATTTTTCAATTGATAATATCATTACACGAAACTTACAATTTTTTACAGCTTAGAACATTTTTATTTATGAGAAAAACATCATTATAATTTAAAACTCCAATTTAATACTTGCACCACTGTGCGCTGAAAAAAAAATAAAAACACATTTGATATGAATATAAACGACCATTGTTATTCATAGATTTTAGTTGTTTGGCTTAAAGTAAAATACCATTATAAACATTAAATAGTATACCGAAATAATATCATCCTTAATGTTTACCATTTTAAGATTTCGACTCACCCGTTCTGTAGAACAATGGAACGCCTATAGTTTATGAACTCATTATGCCCTGTAAAAAAATAATATTTAATTTGTTTCGACTTTTCAGCTACATATCGAAACCCATGACGTTATTTCGCGTAATTTTCAAGTGATACTACCAGTCAAACAAAGTGAACCAATGAAAAACAGCTATTTATCAAGTTTCGTTATTCTTATAGTCTATAAAAATTCTTAAAAATGAAATAATCAAAGAATAAGAAAAATATACTTAGGTACAAGAAAAAATAGTCAGTGGAATATTATTGTAACTCTAAAAGTATAGAAAAGACTTGAGGAAAAAAATTCTTTATAACCAATCAGTGTTATAAAAAGATAAAAATAAAACACTTGTACTCTAGTTTAACTGAAATGTAATTTATTTATATAGTTGGTACTCGACTTTTCAATTTCCTCGAGGCCATACCATTATTTTATTTCTGATCTATATCGCAATTGCTAGAGACATTTCAGAGAGAAGTAATATATAATTATTATTTTTTTTTTACATCACCTAGTAAACTTTTTAATGCTATATTTTGAAATTTAAATACTACTTAAATATTTGATCACCATCTTTTAGACTAAACAACAAACATATTATTTGTTGTAATCGTCCAAACATTTGAATTCACTGTTATAAATAAACTAGTTTGTTAATAATATTATGTAAATTCAATTCGATCATGGAACATGATGCATCCACAAAGAAAAGTAATGTAGGTACCTAAATTTCAAATGGTTCTTAAAAAACAACTTCAAAATTATTATAAAAATAAATTAACTCTTCGATAATATAAGATATATTTAATATATAGTAAAACATAAAAGGAGAAGAAATATTTATGTATTCATACACTTTGATACTTTGAAAAAGTAACATAAGGAAATAATAATTATCCATATATAATTTTATCTCTTTAATGTGTTAAACATGTAACCCTATTTTTACATAATGGTTTCACATTTCGATTAGTTTAATGGAGATTTAAATATATAAGTATATTATATAGATCACATGTATTATACTAATGTATAAAGCAAGTAGGTATGTATTAAAATTTGTATCGTTTTTTTTTTTTTGTATAAAACAATAAATGCATTATAATATAATATAATAATATTATTATTTTATTTAAATATTAAATATCCATAAAAACGCATGGTAACCAATAATAAATAACTATTTAAGAACTATTTACAATCGATGACAATTGTGTACTTCAGAAAGCATACGGAAAATGACTTCGTTTTTTTGTCAAAAATGAAAAGGATTGCCTTGGATTTTGTCTTGATTGTTTTAAAGAATTTCACATTTATATGTAAATTGATTATTACTTAATATTATTATTATTATTAGCAGTAGTAGTAGTAGTAGTAGTGGTTCGATGGCGACTGGGAGGGAAAGAAAACCAAAGTCCTCCCCCGAGTCCAGTGATGAGATAAAATAAAAAAAATAAGTACTAATAGTATTAGTATTAGTATTTTTCTTTGCCCTAGGAATAAGCATTAATATTTTTAAAAGTTTTTTTAGTTTAAAAAAAATACTTATTTATAGGGTTCGAATGGCTGGAATTTAGAAGTCAGGTACGTGCGCGGAAAATATACGTAATTACACGTACAAGTTTCTCAATTTTCAATGAAACTGACTATAATTTTTTGACAGTTAATTCGAAAAACTTGATCGACATTAACTATACCTCATTGTAGTTTTTCAAAGCATTCTTGAAAATGTTCCAAATAATTGTCATTGTGTCCGTACTTTACACCAGAATGCAGCAAGCCGGAGGATATCCTATACCGTCGTCGGTTTTGGATCTACCAAATGTTGTTGAACCCTCATATCATAATGTAGATAGGTCAATGGAGGTGGTAAACAAGGCACACACGACAAGGAAGGGAAATAGTTTAAACAAATACAGCGTATCACCTACCAAAACAGCAAACGCAATCACATTCCGGGATGTTCAGAAGTCCACACTAAGCTCAGCTTTCAATCTTGACTTGAAAATGTCAAAATCCTTGCCATCGTCACCTATGGCCACAGTCTTGATCGCACACGGTAAGAACCCGGCGTCAGCAAGATTGATGATGGCTGATTGGAGAAATAGGCAGCATTCATTTGAAGATGGTCAGTCCGTCACCCATCAGCTACAGGAAGAGACGACCGAGACGACAACTGATCAATTTACAACGACCGACGTGGTGGTCGAAAACTTGACGACAACCACGGACAATACCATGAGCACCGCAGATCGTACAAGGAGAGGGCCGAGGACACATTATGGGGAAGCCGATGACAAGCGATGGTTTTCCGTTGAGGTAGCGACCAACGCAGATCGGAAAAGTCCATCACCGTATTCCACGTCGAATCTGGAATGTCCATGTCTCGTCAATAAGTTGCAGCCGGATATCCGATTTCCAGACGAACACGACAAAGAAGTGGGTGAAAAAATTGGTGATGGCACGGACTGGAGAAAGCTTTGATGGCACGTCACGCAATCTACACCACTTTCACCAATAGTTCATGAGATTCGATTTTTTTCCGGGAGTAATGGTTTATTGTGGTTTTATTTCCTATAATTTGGTCTTGGAATGATGTGTAAATGTTACTTATATTATGCTAAATAATAATTGTTAATAATTTTGGAAAATTTCAATGTGGGCGAGCGAGGAACATTATCTAGTTGATTTTTTCTGACACTAGCATTACTATATTGAAGGCTTGTTTATTCCACCAAAAAATACTTCCTATAAGTATTTAAATTAATCACATAATATTATGTATTATTGATACTAAATATATTATGTTTATTTTAAACTTGATTTATATTACATATTATGCAGGTATTCTGTACATATTTATCACACCAAAAACACTTCGCTATAAAAAAAGCTAAGTTAAAAAAAAAAAATGTTGTAATGATTAAATCTTTAAAAGACGTGATATAATATGGAAATTAAGTAAAATAACATTTTATAATAACACTAATACCTATGATGACAAATAAGATCAACTGTAATGTTAAATACTTGGTCAACATATTGTTGATACATTATTAGTTACTGTAAATACTGTAGTGATTACTTAGTTGTAGTTATTTAAGTATAATTCTACGTCCTGAAAAATAGTTAAACATAACATGTTGACTAAGTATTTAACATTACAATTGATCTTATTTGTCATCATAAATATTTGTAATATTATAAAATGTCATTTCACTTATTTTCCATATTATATCAAGTCTTTTAAAGATTTAATCATTACAAATTTTTTTTTTTTTAACTTAGCTTTTTTTTTACACTGAGTTATAACGAAGGGTTTTTGGTGTAATATCACAGTCATTGAGTCGTCAGCAAGTACCTATAATCTATATACTGACTTGCTGGTCGTCACTTGTCAGCAATACACGAAATTGTATAATGGTAAATACTAATTGGTTGCCGGCAATCTTCGTACGTCGTTGTCGTAGAACGTCGTCTCCGCCTCCACCGCCGCAGCCGCGACGAGAGTAGTGGGAATGGATAAGCTGCGGGTCAGGGGATATTTAAGATATTTTCGTATCGTCGGTCTTAAAAGTACTTGAATGTTTTTGCTTAGAACTTATAAGCTATCTAACCAATCTGCTAGCGAGTTCCTCTTTTTCCATCTGCACAATATTTCTGATCGATTGATACTTCATACGACTTTTTATGTTCAGCCGTTTGCCCTGCAGAGGTTGACAAAGAATTGACATAAATTAGGACGATTTGTCAATGTTAAAACTCGGTGTTCTGTTATACGTTAGTGGCTACTCCGATATTTTTTTTTTTACTTAGCTTCGCGCCACTACCGTCGCGCTGGATATTTATATTATATGAAATATTTATCATTTAATATAATTATTTTAATTGTAATAACCTGACAAAAACAAATAGCTTACTATAGTACAATTTAAAGTGGCCAACTTGAATAATAATATTATGTTGGTCTGGTTTTTCTAGAAATCAAATAATTTGACCACAATTTATTAATAATCTATAAAGTTATATAAAATAAAAAATCATTAGATAATGAAAAATAATTTCGCCAAACTCAGTTTTCTAAAATATATTACAGTGAAAACTCCATTAACGGACACCTCTAAATAGCGGACGTTTTTTTGGGCAAGAAACAAATCTTCATTTTACCAACTGAAGCCTCTGAGTAGCGGATAACATTTCGGTTACCAAAAGTGTCCGGTATTTAGATGTTTCATTGTATCTTACTTCTGTGTAGCTTGAAAAGCTTTTTCGAGTGTAACTCTGTGGGTTCGCCTCGCATGCTATATTATTCAGCCATATAAATACGTATTATTTAATTATAATTCAACCTTATTTTTATTACCTATATAAACAAGTGGTTTGGCATTTATTTTAATAACAAAATTAAATATGTAGTTTGTTGTGAATTTATGTATACTTATGTATAATTCCATATTTTATTGAAGTGTAATGTTATACAAATCTAGCTATAACTAAGTTATTTATAATTTCCGAAATGCTATAACCTTCAAAGTACAATATGATTGTATCGGGAAATTCTCAGTTACATTGTAAGTGAGAATAATATTATAAGGTAACTAATCTAAGTAAATACACTAATGAGTAGGTCATAATGACATAATACATCCATTTATAAAGCCAATTCTGATAACTTTTTCAACTTTATGCACATTACAAGAACACACATTAGATTTTTAATGAATGATTTAAAATATGAAAATTATAAATCTACACTATGGAAAATGTCTTTTTGAATTATTTTTTTACTTTGCGTCTACTGGAATAATAATAAAAAATAAAACAGAATGATTTATAAAAATGATTAAAAATATGTTAGGAGCAAGCCGGCGTTGTTAAAATGTTTTTAATAAGCTAGTTCTTGTCAAAAAATGAACAGTTAAAACTGATGGATATTATTAACAAAAACAATTCAAATTTCATAGTTACTTTGTATAATTTATTTGTACATTAATTAATATTTTTATTAATGCATTTGTTTATTTTTTTTTAACCTTCATACTAAATACTATATTAATATTTTTTCAAGTAAATAATATCTACTGTCTATTGCTGGAGTATCATACATTTATTTTAAGATTTAATAGCATGCACATGTTAAAATACAATTTATAAATATTGGGTAATGAAATTTAATAATACCCTATCATGAACTAAACATTTAAATACATGATATTTATTAAGTCATTGGACTCATTCAAATTCATAATAATAATTCAGATTTTACAATGGTTTTTTTTTTGTGATTTACGACACCTCATGGAGCTCTAAAAATGCTTTAATCTTAACTTGGTTTCTAAAATGAATTAAATAAGTTCTAGTCGCTATTTCTTTTTTGGGTATGAGTGATGGTGGGTTTTGTAAAAAGTGAGTCAAAACTATCAAGTACATTTTAAATAATCAGGAAAAGTCAATACAAATTTAAAGTAATAAGTACGGAAATTTCCACGCATGGCCAATTTCTGAGAAAATCGAATTAGTTCATTTGTGGTAATTGAAAAATGTAATACATTGAAAAACTGTTTTCTTCAAAAATAATACAGCACTGTGTAAGGAGGATCTCATTTTTTTTTTTTAATTGGCTTTTTTTGTGCTATTGGTATCTAAGACGTTTTTTTTTTCAATTTTTGTATGACAAATTTATTGTTTTTGAGTAAGAATGCTAGAAAATTTAACACAAGATTTCATTTATGTTTTCTTACAACAAATAATTACAAAATATTGAAAATATTTAAGATTTAATTTTTTTTTCATAAGCGTTTAAAGTTCATATTTTTACTAATTTTGTTAAAATCCCAATAAGTTGTAAATTATCTTCTTATTAATTTCATAAAATGTTTAATTTTTATACGAAATGTTTAAAAATGTGATACAAGTTTCCTTAATAATTTTTTTTTTCAATTGAAAATTAAAATAAAAGTTGATTGTAAAACCACTCATACATTTATTATGACCGGTTAACGTTTGACATTACCTAGTAGCCTGATGTTTAGTCTCGGTTTAAAGCATGGAAACAATTAGTCCAACCTACTGTGTTTTAATTAAATGGTATTACTTATATAAAAATGCATTAATAGTAATATAAATCCATAATATTATATTAAAATATCTTTGAAAATATAGGCTGACAGACAGTATCCACTCAAAATAGATTTGTCATTGAAATCAAATAAAATATATCCTTTACAGTAACCTACTCAATAACGAGAGACACTCGAACCTTCTATAGATACAGCATACAGCATAAATACTTTGCTTGTTTTTTTTTTAATGACTCATAAATAAATAATGACTGATTAAAATTCACGTAATTGTTAGTCGAATAAACAATATGGTTAAGTAGGTAGGTATACAAATAATAGTCTATAAATATACCATTATATTGAAAATGTATACATTCACGAAACAATATACATATATCTATATGGTATAAAGTTGTTTTACTATATTATTTATATATCTACACTTATATTTAAAGTTGATGTAAAGTTTTGACTTTGTTAGGTTTATTTCAAGTTTTCTTATACACTCTATGCACCTATGTATAAAACATATCAACTAGATAGATACTAAGTACACGCAAGTTGATAAATATATAATGATTATTTAATTTGGTCTTTTATTTCTAATTAAAACTGAAAAGTGTGGTTTTGGTAGTTTTTCATCGATGTTATACACTACAATGTAACAGAAAACCATATTAACGGTGTATTAGCTAATATATAATTTTACAGACCCTTTTACCGGAGTAAAAATGGTTTTAAATAGGGTAAAGGTACATTTATTTCAAAACTCATCTGTGAAAACAAATCACAGATACGTGTAGGAAAAGTTCGTAACATCGCGTCGATAATTCGGTCATCTTGACATTGTGGTTGACGATATAAATGCCAGTGAACCATAAATTGTGAGTGTGTTTCAAAAGCATAAATCGCAAATACGCTAGTTTCATAATATATGAGAAATCAAAATTGTCTTCGGGTCGGCTTGTCAGGTGGTATTGTTGTCCATGCCCGCGATCGCGGCAGGCGGAGGGCTTGAAAACATAAAAATCTATGTCCTTTCCCCAAAACTTACTTACTCAACGTACGTGGGAGATGGCGCGTTATGTTTAGAGAAAAAAATCTCCGTTGATAGGTGGGCGAGCACCGCAGGTGCGTGGTGAATGGGAACAGATCGGAATGGAAACTCGCTTGACCGTGACTTTTCCACCATACCTCTACCCTCGACTACCATGGCCCGGTTACGCGATCAAATCTACGGAATGGTTAGCGCTTTCACGGTACAAGAAGTACGGACAAAAAGAAAGAGGGGAAAAAAATGAGCAAGGGTGAAGAAAATAATAATAACAAAAGTCGGTAGAACCGCGGGCAATGGGTGTGTCGTGCGGGATGAGGAATCGGAGGAAAGAGAAAAATGTCTTATATATACTATTATACTCGTACGCCAGTCCTGACTCGAAGAAAGCCATTGGCCTGACCACCGGCTTGCTTCCGGATCGGCGTGCCATCATTTTTCCAATCCATTACCCGAACAGGGTGACCCGCTGAAACATTACTGTATAATAATATGTATATACTCTTAAAGCCGTTCGTTAACCACCCCTTACACATCAAAGGTTCATCGTAATTTTAATACCACATCTATTGCTGTAGGTTATAACAATATTTATATACACATTCTCACAGTGCATACTTAACGCTGTACTCATTTGTAGCTTATATTTTGGTATTATAATAATTTTCACACATAAACACCATTGCTGGGAATGTAATTTCTAGTCATCGAAACAAGTGATGTCATTCCGGATTTTTACCGGCCACCAATGACACAATAGTCACCTGAAACAATCCGTTCAAGTCTTCTAATATAATGAATTTTCATATATTATTTTACTCTTAACACTATAAGGGTAGAACAATGTATAGTAACCTTGGCATGTTTCACTTTGTGGATGATCCCACAATTATTTGGTAATACGTACCTAATTACCTAACCTACCTCTACACCATATAGGTACGTTTTGTTTTTACACATTGACCATTACTCTACATTTTTCTTACTTTATTACATTCATATTCCAGTATTTTTCTTGACCATTATTAGATTTAACGTGAATGGTGTTATTATTATTATACTGGTGATTATCTCTCAAATATTTATTGTATTTGTGCTGCCACGGACTGTTTGAACTTTTCTTGGTATATGTTTATCGAGTTTAGTAAGTTTTCTCGGAACCTAAGTCTTGTTATTCCAATATAACGTAAATAAACCCTTAATATTATATCAAATTTTTTACTCAATTTATTGGTTTTTTAAATATAATTATTTTGTTTTTTGTGTTATTTTACGGTCATGCGCTAAAGACCCTTTCTTGCAATTTCACATTAAATACTTATAAGGTTTTTTTCGAAATAACAGCATGTTCGACATTGACAGTTGTTCGGACGACATGACGTTTTTAGATATGATTGACAACGAATAACTACCTACTTGCACCTACACACCGTAACGAAGAACATAACTAATGTATTACATTATTATTATACTATGGCGTGATACCTGCACATTTAATAAAATAAAGAATCAATTAATAATGTCCATTTTCCGAGTACCAACAAAATTGTTTTGCATTAAACGATCATTGGTTTAAATCATTTAAACTCCAAAACTCATTCCTATTATTTCGTCACTTCAGAAAAAAAAATAGAGGTCCCTTCATCCCCAACTCGTTACGTTCTAGGTAACTCTAATCAAAATCGTGGTGTTGACCGTTTTAATTTCAAGTATCCATTAGATTGTGAACGTTGCAGCGTATCTGCAGTATACTATAAAACTGGAAAAGGAGTAGTTTAAAATACGTGACATTAAAGTTAGAAGCTAAACGGAGAACTATTATTTTCTAATCCATTCTCCGAACCATCACTATAAATTCAAACAGTGAAAGTTAAATGTACCTTTAATACCATAATATTGACATAATAATGAATATACTAAATGATGAATATTTGATATATTAATGATACAATGTAAATATGTACATAAATGCTGACTCTAGTAGTGTATTTATGTGTGTATAGGTTTTTAGAAAATGTTAATTTTATTTTACGTCAAATAATAGCCAATAAACATGAGTTTCAACAGCTTTTGGATCAAAATTGAGTTGGGTAAAAACTTTTTACCATTGACGGCAAACAAGCTTTCAATACCACGTATCAGTGATTACTGATTTTTTTCCCTGTTTTTTTAAGCTCCAATTTAAAAGCCCCTTTGTCTGATCCGTTAACTTTAATTAACTCGGGATCGGTCTCCCCCGGAATTCCTCAAAAGGTTTTAATAGAAAAGAAAAATAAACCGTTTTCGAAGAAAATTGCTTTTCACATTATTGAAGTTGTCAAAAATCAGATTTCAACTAGGTATAGGTAGGTAGTGTAATACAAAGTTCTATAGTAAAATAATTACACCAGATTATTCTGCATTATACACAGCTTCCATGTCAGATTCTTCTTGAATGTGTTTTGTGTTATAAAATGTTAATTTTTCCATCATTCTGTATTACGTTCTCACACACCTAGGTAAAATGTATTTAAATATTTGAATAATATAATTTTATCATAATACTAGATTCACAAAGGGGGAAAGCTAATAACTATTAATTAATATTTGAAATTACATTTGAGTTATAATGAAATTCATATGAGATTCAAATGTTTATTGTTAATTATTATGTGATGTGAATATGAAGTAGGTTATATCGTTAAATTAAGAAATATTATTGCTTATAGTTTATTATTCTAAGTTCGTCGTGAAATTATGTGTTCAAAATATCACCTTACATTTCCAATAAATAGATTTGAATAACAACAGTAAAAATATGAACAGAACAACTTAACATTCAACTGTTCAAATATACCAATAAATCACGTGATCGCCAAACATTTTTGACATATTACTGTGACAGCCAAGTTCTAATAAAAAATCAGATCTGTCTGGTCAGTGAATTCATAAATTAAATACTAGATACTGGGTAGTGTATTATTTTGTACATATGAAAATATAGATAAATGCATTTAAAATACAAAATGTTAAATGATACTGAAATATTATTCTATTACTATTGTTCCAAACCCATCGCATCATTTTTATCTTAGTTTTTTTTATCGCCTTTCCATTGTTTCCCGAATCAAATTGTTTTTTAAGACTAACACGTAGTAAACTAAATTGAATATTATATTCTCTAGAATAAACAGTCGATTAATTTAAAAAATTAATTTTTTACTCCCTAGATTTCCATAAATACGTTATGGTATTCGTAAGTTTCCGAAGTCAATTACATTATTCATCAATATAATACGATATATATTAATTTAATGTATTTTTATTATTAAAACAGACATTGTTAAGTAAAAATTAAGTAATTTTCAAAAGCGCCAATAAAAACAAAAGAAAAATTAAGGAAAAACAGGAATTTTTATGCAAAATCGGATTTGGTTTTTGGTGTGACGTTGATACATGAAATTTTCACAGGTTGTTTATATTTTTTTATTTTCTATACACGATAACATTTTCAAAATATTTTGATATATTTTGAACTGTTTCCATTTTCCATTTTTTTTTTAATAAATATCAATAATATTTAATTTATTATTTAAAAAAACTTGAAAATTTAATAGAAGGCTCCTAGTATATTGTTTCAAAGGCAGATGAAAAATATTAAAAATCCTTGGTCACAGTTTTTTTTATAAACATTTAAAGTTAAAAAATTGACAAAATATGGAAATGATTTAAATGTAGTATCATTTTTAAAATGTATAATAATTTTTGGAATATAATATGTATTAATATATAGGTATTTTAACTAACTTGAATGTGAGTAAGTACGTCATATAATAATTTTTGATATTTATTTACAATTCATTTTTATTAAAATATTTACGCATTTTATATTTACACAGTTGACTCATAAATAAAAATTATCATGATATATTAAAAAATTATATATATATACAATTTTATAAATATTTAAAATTAAGTGAATTCAATAATCTAATCAAATTTATTACAATTTAATGAGAGTGAATAATTTGTTAATAATATGATATAGGTTATATCATCAAATAAAAAAATATTATTGCTTATATTTTATTTCTCTAAGTTCATATTTATTTGTTTAAAATATCATCATTATATTTTCAATATATCATTTTGGACAATATCAACATAGTTATACCTAGCCAATTTAAAAAAAATAATTGTACTAGGTATATTTGTTTTAAAATAATATCTATAGTTCAAAGACTTAGCAGCTACCTATAAAATGATATCACAACTTTTAGAGCCTTTTTTTATTCATAGGTTTTTATTTTTTTTTTTTTACGGAGTAAAAGTGTTTTTGTTGGGATTATAATAACCATAATCTATCAATTCAATTATGCCCATTTCAATTTAAATTTATAATTTTATTAAGGTACCTAGTTACCACCTTTATAGATTATAGGTAAATTATACTTTTTTCCCATTTTATATTCACTGCACTTCTGTGGTATATTATCTACTATATAGCTGTAGCATAGAACAATGCTGTAGTTTAGCATAATATAGTATTTACTACTGCCGAACGCCCTTAACGGAACAATATATCAAGTACTGTCTTATTATAATAATCAAGGTTATGACTTATTATATTATAACACTTAAGGACATTTTTTTTTAAATGTTTTATTTCACTGTAATGGTATTTTTTAAGTTAATTTTAAATTGAATTGATGTATTCAAAATATATTTTACTAATTTATTGTGTTATTAATTAAATTTTTTTTTTTTTTAATTTTTGTTTCATAAGATTCAACATTTATATATATATTTGTTTTTCAAAATAAGTACACAATTGCTTGATTATACATATCCTGGTATAACATTAATAGAATAACCATATAGATGATATTGATACTCTGTAGATTAAGAATTTTATTCAAATATCAATCAAACAATTAATACAAATTTAATACTTTCCCTGCATTGCTATATTTATCTACATAATATATATTATATATTATATAAAAATGAATATTATTTGTCCGTATGTCTGCGTGTCCTCTGTGCATTCCTAAACGGCTGGATCAATTTCGATGACATTTTTTATGTGTTTGAGTGGTTCCCGGGATGATTTCGATTCGAAATTTGAACCGGTAGATCCAAACCGGGGAGGTGCTCAAATGGTCGTCATTGTTTATAGGAGAAATAATTAGTATCAATTAGTATTTATTATTTTATCGGTTGCCATTGGTTAATCGGTCAAATCAGGTGAAGTTTGCATTAAATCGAATTTTCGTACATTGCCCTCTTGATATTCTGTCGCATATTGTCAGCGATCTGGCCAGACGCGATCCCTACCAGGAAGGCTAAATTGCACCCGAAAGTAGTTGAACAATCACAATTTTTTTAAAGTTGTATTTTTTTTACGGACAACAAATTATGTGGGATAAGCTAGTATATTAACACTTTGAGTGTCATGTGTATCAATTTCAATACTCAACTAGTGTGTTTATTTATGTCGTGTGTATTGCATGATAATGATACACAAAAAAAATGTCCCGGTCAGAACGGTCAGTTTTGTCATTTTTGACCCGGAACTCAAAGTGTTGATAAATTAGTATAAAAATATAAGGTTTTGTATACATTTTATATTGTAATATTTATTTATTATATACTTGAAGTGTTTCTTTCTTATATATGAAGACCAGTTAGTTGTAGAAATGAATTGTGTAATGAATTCGTAGTATTACGTTTTATTACTGTAGGAATATATAGTATATTTGTTTATATATTTTTTAGATTTTGATCCATATGATTTGAATACATTAAGTATATTAATTTAACAACAATATTTTAAAATCCATAATAATTAAACAATTTTGTATGTAACTTTGTAACAACTTTTCTATAGGGCATTTAAAATGTGTGTTTAAAATTAAAAAATATTCTAAATATCAGTTTAAATGACTAGTCAATGACTAATAACCCAATTCAAACTTTCAAAATTAATAAACTTTGATTTTAGACTTTACACACCAGCTACTTTGAACTAAAATACTAAATTCGACTATATTGGAATTTAATTAAATATTTATTTTACTCAAAGATCAATAGACTTTAAAAATCAAATTTGCTGATCTTAAATAAAAATGAATGATTCTGAAAAAAGTTAATGTAAAAAATAAGAATGGACAAAGTAATTGTAATTGTTTTGCTCGGTGCATTTGCTCGAAATTGCATTCGCCGTCAAAGTTAGATCTAACGAAAAAAGGCGTCGTATCGAAAATAATTTATACTATTAAAAGTATTTAATAACCAACTACTTAGATATTATTATTTTTAATTGATTTATTTTTGATGCTTGAAATTCCACATAATATTGTTTTATAATTTATTGAATCTGTAGCTTTCTACGTTCTTATACAAACTATATATGTATATTATATTTATGACACTTTAATACAACCTATCTATTAATTTACCAACTATTGGCTATTTGACTAGATTGCTGATGGATAGAAAGGTTATGTCTAAATGAAACTTTTGGCTGGTCCAGAGCTAATCAAAAAACAAACCCAAATTCAAAATATATATATATCACACTCCATCACTACACTGACATACTCATTTTAAATAAACTTCATAACGAAACACGTTTTCTACAAATACACTGACGTCAATAGTTTTGTCCATTGTAAGGCACAGTGATAATATTATATTGATATTACATGTAATGTAGGACAATCGTCGCACACGAATAATAAAAATAACATCTCACTGTGCATATAGCAATGTTACATATTTTATGAAACATTTTTGAGAAATGTTTAGGAGAATATTATAGATAATTCCATGAATGTCCATAATGTAATCATTTTGATGTAAAAAAGTGTTATCCTGTTACCAAAGTAAAATTAATTTTAAAATTTTAGAAAATGTATGATTGTAAATTTCCTTTCAGTATACGAATTATATATTAACATTATGCATTATAACAAATAATATTACTGGCCATGACAATATTCTTTTGTAATAATCAACTCGTTTCATTTGCCCCACAGTGAAACCGTTGGAAGTGCAAGTGCTCAGCAGCAGGCAACCGCTTAGTTGTGGCAGGACGTACGAGGTGCAGTGTCAAGCGGTGGGCTCCAAGCCGCCGGCCAACGTGACGTGGTGGAAGGACAACGAGAGGTTGACCAATGCTACACAGACCGTAAGTACTACACTAAAGTGTGTGTGTGTGTGTGTGTGTGTGTAAGTAAAGAATATCATACACCAACACCACCGACAACCTGCCCGCTGGCTAATCTGTGCGTGCTTTTACCTCTCGGAAACCACCCCCTACACGGCCCCATCCCTCGCACTGAGACATAACCGCTAAATGTTCGTTGAGCGACCCTTTCCGGGCAAACTCTACGGTTCTACTGATAAGCACCGCGACGTTTCGTAAACGGAACAAAATCAAAAAAGGGATTCGCGTTGTAAGAGACCGCGTCGTCCCGAAATGTCATCTGATATTAAATAGGCATACCTACCATGTTTAATTTAATTATTTTTATTTCGTTTGTCGGGTGCAGCGCTGCATTTCTCGAAATCCAACGAAGGTTGACAACGCGTGACGTTCAGTTTGGTTTTTCTTTCTGGGCGCGAAACTACGTCGCCGGGCTTAAATTAAAATTTAATTGCGCTTATCTGCGTGCAGTGCATTATTTAGGGTGGGTACGTCTCGAGAACCGCACACGTATACCTACATAATTAATACACAGCCGAAATTATTACGAGGCGTTAGGAGGCCACGGAACTAACGATTTTTAAGAGGACCCGAGCACGAATCGTTGTAACAAAATATAATATTATATCATAAGCACAATGAAAATTTGAAAATCAAAAACCGTACGATAATCTTCCATGCCTGCAGTACCTTTTTTTTTTCTTATACATTCATCTAAACTGGACATTTTTACCGAACAAAATCTCTGAGATTACTTTTTACAGTTGTAAAAGTTGAAAAAAAAATACTATTTCATTTTCAATTTTCAATGACAGCGTCAGTAATAAATATTTTTATAACGTACCAAAACAATTAATTGAGCGAAAAATCGTTTCGTCAAACCTAATGGGATGAAATCTATACCCACTACCCAGTTTAGTTTTGTACTTACCTGATTAGCCTTTGGACCGTAAGTAATTTATTTACTTGAAATAAAACATTAACGTATTATTGTAACCGTCGTGTGGTACAGATAAAACTATAGCCAAAAGATTCTTTTATAATTTCCAAACAGATAGTTATTATTACACAGCCTTAGTTTCGCAGCAAGTTGTGAGATCCCAATTTTTTTTTTTAAGAAAATAACAAAATGGTATACAACATTTTAACACAACCTCTATCTCTCTAAATATATTTCATATGAGCTATAGTAAACTCCATATTAGCTGTAAAATAGTACACATTAAAAAATACAAGTGTGTCAATTTCATAATTCGTAGAATATTACACTGTAAATGTCTAGCGTGAACTTAATATTTTTTATGTACTTGGAAATTATTTACTAAGATATGAATTATTAATCGAAAATTCCACATCAAACGATACGATTTGTAAAGTTATATTTTGCAATCTGTTTTTATTAATCGTTTAGTGTTGAATATTTAAATAATAAATAACAATACCAGTATAATATATCACGAATTTCACATTTTGTTAAACTTATGGTAGGTACTAATTTTAAATATTTGTCGAAAATTATTGACCTACCGTTAAATTATTGGAGTTTGGGTTTTTATATTAACTGTTTAAAAAGTTTTTTAATATATCATAGTAATTCGTTTATTATGAATAGGTTGTAAATTTAAAATATAAAAATAAACTCAATTTATATTTATGATCACGATGGCAGATGCTATTTAATTTTATCTTTGGATTGGATTTTAAACTTTGTACTGACACACAAATATTTTTGATATCTGATCATAACAAACTACCATCGTGACTTTTTCTTTGACGACAAAATATCCTACGACTAAGTACAACAAATACAGTTTTTAGTATTTACATAAAAAGTTCGTTCATTCATAAATATACAGTTATTGTGACAAAATTTTATGTTGTACTTAAAAATCTTTTTACATTATTATTAAATCTCTCTTTTTTTATACCTCCCTTGGACAAAAATTATCGCTTTTTTACCAAGTTCTACATTTCAAATATATATAGGTACCTAAAAAAAAGCGAATTCAAATCGTATATTATAGTTTAAACAGTAAACACTATACCTATATATATGATTTGATTCATAAAATTTAATAGCAAAAAATATTTATTTTTCTGGAATAATTGGTTCCAAGTAGGCACTGAAGATACTTAATCAAGTGATATTTTTGTGCACACCTTTACCGGTTGTCTAAAATTGTATTAAAAATCTTAAACATTGCACGATCCTTGTCAACCTCCGCCATGATGAAATTGATGAAACTTCTTTCGTATACTTCTCCATTCACTAATTTACACAATATGGTCTTGCTGTTTCTTCTGGCTATCAGTTACACGTCAAAATGTCAAATGTATTTATTTTATTTCGACGACTTAATCATAGAATCGGTATAAACATTAAGTGTTGAGCACTGAATGAAGTCAGAATGAACGACAGTGACAATAATTTATCAAATTTAGACATTTATAATTTAATACAAGCATTTTTAAGCTATGCATATTAATCTTATATACAAAAAATGAAAAAAAGTAAGTAATAGTTGTGCACTACAATAGATGCTTATAGTGTACATAATCATTGAGCAAGTCACTATACTATGCATGTGTTAAATTAAAATTAAATGATAAATCATTCCGCCAGTCAGTATCACTAAGTATATTTCACGATATCATATATTTCGATATTTGTTGTAGAAGTAATTTATTTTACTGTTATAACACGGAATGTTTATTTAATGTGTGATTAAAAGGTTTAATTTATTAAATTATTAATATCACGAATATTTTTGACTTACAAGATAATAATTAATATTGTTATTCTCTGTTTAAATGTTACTTTAATATTGTTTAGACATTTTGTTTTAACTAGGCTATACAAATTGAACATTTTATAGATTTATGACTACAAAATAAATTTCAAATTTTCGAAGTTTTGATGAATTTTGTCAACATTTAAACTTCTTACAACTTCTTACTTACAACAAAACCGTATCGTTTGGTTTTGGATTTGGGTACAAATTTGACACTTTCCTTTCTTGATTATTAGAAGAATACTGATATTTATTTAATTTTCACACCCACCCTAGAAACAAAATTCATTTTCTTACTAGAAAAGATATTCAAGATGAATATCTAAGCATTTTAACTTCTCCTAAAGGTTATGACAAATACAAAACACAAAATAAACACATATCATTGTAAATCAATGCTACAATCGCTGAGCTCAGAACCTAAAATATTATCATAACATTTCCTCCCACTCTCCCCATAACTATAACGCCAGGAAATGTATGAGGTTATTCCTGAACTTAAACATGTCTATGTGTATACTTAGGTGAAATTAATCTATATTATTGTATTTCCTGTACATGAAAACCGTATCAGTTAATTTTAGCCTGTATGTATATTCCTGTTAAAATATGTGTAGGTAGTTTCAGAAATAGTATTTCGTACAACGAAGGAAGTCTCTTATCCTACAAGAATGCATGCGTTTGAAAATTCTAAGGTTAACTTTTTATTGAATATTTAATTGTATGAGCAGAAACTAGAAATGTTTATTTTTAAATTGTGTGAAATGTGATTTATTTAAGTTTTATTATGTAAACTTGAAATTTGGAATGTGATAAATTTATAAATTTAAACTAATTTTACTTTGAATAAAAAAATGAAATTATAGTCTTAACAATTAATTTTAATTTGACTTATAATATTTAATAGCCATATTATATTATATTTATTATAATTTTAAATATTAATTGTGTTATATATTTTTACTAAAACAAACTTCCTATTAAAAAACTTTATTAATATTCTATAGTGTAAATAATTGTCTTATTAAAACCTTAAAAACTATTAATTAAGTTTCCAATACATTCCTTAATTTAAAATGGCATTATTTATGAGCAAAATGTAAACTTTACACTTTAATAATTGGATATCGACGAATATTAAGAAACAGAAAATAACTTTGCTTTTGAACTAACTTCAACGAAAACGTATACTAATATTAAGCTTATTTGTTTTTATCCAACAGGTATCACCGGATGGCAACGTAACATCATCCACTTTAACTTTCCAACCAACAAAATCAGATAATGGTAAATCATTGGTATGCCGTGCTGAAAACCAAAACGTACAACAGTTAGAGGAGATGGCTGGTGGTAAAGTGGAAGACTCATGGACAATTGATGTGCACTGTAAGTGATTTAGTTTATATGTCTAATACAAAATAATAATGTTCTTCATTAAATCAATCTATAAAAAAATCTTTCATCAAAATTATAAGAAAAGTGAACCAAATAAAATTACAATAACTGTATTAATTAACGGGTTGTAATTATGTCGAAAATTAAATAAAAATATTCCTAACTAACCCCAGATTTACAGCTACGCCGAATGTCGTGTCATGCGAGGGTGTGGTAACTATATGTGGTAACAACTGGTAACCATATTGGTTTAACAGTTGTGCCGTAGTTAATTCTTGGTATACTAGGTTCCAACTTGGTTGTTACAAGATACGAAAAAAGTAACGTCCAATCATAATGTGGTTTTATTGACACGACACGACATACGACGTATCAGTGAATGCGCCTTAATAATCACATAATATAAATGGTTTCTTATCTATTTATTTTTTAGTAGAATTTTATACTTATACAATATACATAATACGTCGTCGAGCATATACAATAACATATAAATACATGATGAATCGTGTAAACCAATAATTATTTACAATTAGATTATGTACACATACCAACATGTTATTGGAAATGTTTTTCTGATTCGAAAACATAAAATATTTCTGATTGATTTAATAGAACTGAAACCAAATAAATATTATTATGTTTTTACATAATATAATACTATATTATTTATTTAAAAGAGAAAAATAAAGTTAACATATATTTTGTTATATTTCAGTTGTAAAATCAAGCTTTCTTTGTTTATACAATATTACAATATAAACAATTATAACAATTACATTTAATTTAATTAAACAAATATGAAATTTAATATATCGATGATATTATATTATTCAAATCTATTATTTTAAATATACAATAGGTATTACGCACATTATTATATTTCCCCTTGATAGTTGATTTATATTAATTCTTCTTATTGAATTATACAATCATGCGCTTTTCGCAATGAAATAAATTTCAAGTGTTGATTCTTTAGGCTCATAAATTACAATATTACATATAAACAATAATTTATAAAGCATTCTTCAAAATTTCAATTAATACGATTTTAAAGCTTATATATTATATCATATAGTCCTTTCTGGATCAGAAAAATAAGGTATTGAACCATTTATTGAATTATATTATTGTGATTTGTTGAAACCTACGACTCCTTGTTGAATCATGCACACAATATTTTATTTAAATATTTCATACGAATTCTATTTATTTGTTTCAGACGTACCGATATTGAAACTGGCTTTGGGAATCAACATGAATCCAGCAGACATTGAAGAAGGTGACGATGTGTATTTCGAGTGCAAGATCGATGCCAACCCACCCGCCTATAAAGTGATTTGGAAGCATAACGTAAGTCATCCTCGTAATCCCTCAAAATTAATATATTTTCTGTTAAGTTAATGTAATATAATAAATTGTGTACCTATACAAGTACCGCCTAAAAAAATGCGATTTTTTAGTTAACTGATTTCAATTTAAAATTCAGTGTATATACAAATTTATAGACGTTTATCACGAGTTGTAAACTGCATAATAGAATAATTGTTTACTATAGAAAAAAAAATTTAAAAAATGCTCGTCTCCGTCGGACGTCTTTTGTTCTGTTGCCAAACAGAGGGGAGTTACATGTAGATGGAGGACGGCCCATTTTATACTTACAATACAGCAGTGGCGTTAATGAAGAGACATAAAATGATAACCTCCGTTAAAAGATACTTGCCCGTATATTATATAATTGCAGTTCTCAGGGAGCGTCTTAAGAAAATCCGCTATCACATTGCACCGCCTCCGAACTCCCTCACAGCGCGATTGCATCTAAAGTGTACGTTTGTGTATTCTGCAGTTAGTGATGGAAACCTCTTGTCCACGGGATCAACAAGTTAAGGTTTTTGTAGGACGTGACTGAGCGCTTTTGAGTTTTGTGCATACATAAACGATGCTCGTAAATTTACGTCTCCCCTAGCGCTCGCAACGAACGCACAGAAACGGCGAACGGACGTCAAACAATTTATAAAAATAAAAAATAAAAATAAAAAATCAACTATTGGTTCTAACATAATATTATTTTCTTCTACGGCGACGTGGCCCTTGTTACACAGACGGTTTTTTAATATACTTTACTGCATTCTTCCAATACCTGTCTGATTATTACAACCTCCAGCGCTGCTAATTTGAAAGAAAAGATAAACAAGGTGCCGGCCATGTTATACTGGTGCTCGCTAACTTCTTGATTGGAAATGTTTTACCCATCCATAACATAAATATTAGAACTCACGCTGTGGTGTAATAGACACGTTGGTTTTTTTCTCATTTATTTTTATTTCGTCAAAACATCTTAGTAATTACTTTTCATAACTATATTTTCAGTTCATTATTTTTATTTTCCATTATATTTCAATAAGACATCTATTATATTATGGTGTGCGTCTATGTCATCCACAGACTTAATCCGTTCTGTGATGTAGGTTAAACACAAAAGTAGTAATTGATATCCATTTTGTCATCGTTATATTTCTCAATAATTATATTAATAAAAAAATTAAAATATAGCACGAAACGGAATTTATTATTATATTGTTTTTTGTTTTAAGTCTTGGGTAGTCGTGGTGGACTGGTTAGTATTTATAAAATAAATTTGAAAACAAAATGATTTATGTCAAGCATATTTCTATTAATTGTACCTATATTTTAGATTTCAGTACTAAATAAATTCTTCTCGGATATTATTTTATAAGCAAACAAACAAAGTTGCAATACCGTATTAGTGTATTAATATGAAAGTGAATAATCCTGTGTCAGTTATATAATCAAAAAACTTATGACATAATATATAGGTTTATTATAATGTTAAACTTTGAATAACTGAATCATTGTTGTGAAATTTACTAATTTATTCAGTATATTTTTTTGTGTACCATTTTAAAAAAAAAATCTGTACGATCTCGATTTACAAATCACATATTTATTTTAAACCATAGGTAAGTTATTTTTGGTACAGTTAACTGTTCAAAATTCAAGGATCCATCATTAAATTTATGTAAACATGTACAATTAATATTAAAAATCACGTGATTATTTTAGTGTTATTATTAGAACACGGTAAAGTTCGTGTGGCGAAATATTTTGCGTGGGTAAAAAAAAAAATATATTTAAAAAAAACAGTTCCATTCGAGTGTTATGTCAAGCATATATGTGTGTTTTTCTGATTACTCCGTAAAGTTTCTATCGCTGAATTCATTCATTTTTCACGTGAAAAATATAATGCCTTGAATACAGTCCAGGGTAATGAGTGCGTTTTAGTAATGAATACCTACATGTGTTTGTTTTCTGTTCACCGGACACAGGGTCAAGTGGTCCAGGGAAATGTGAAAAGCGGCGTGATTATGAATCAAAAGGACCTGGCACTTCAGAACGTCAAGAGACAGCAGGCGGGTAACTATTCGTGCTTGGCTAGCAACGTGGAGGGGGACGGTGAGAGCAACGTCGTCCGGCTAACAGTCATGTGTAAGGGCAATTTATGATAATATTTACTCATATTATAATATCTACGATGTACAGGAAAATCCGAGTCTAGTTGAAAACGACTAACCGCAATATTAGGATATTTTACTATTTTAGGCTGCTTATGCGTGAATGATAGAACTTATAGTACGTTTATCACGCAATCCCAAAATAATGTATAATTAAGTTATTTTATTGATAGTTGGTCAAACTATTTTTGAAACTCTTAACAATAATGTGACCGTTGTAAACAAATTAAAAACTACCTTGACCTGTATACAAAATGTATAACAACTACTGTTCGACTAATGTATTCTTAGCTCGTTTAATAAAATCAATACTAATCAACCGAATGATAATAATATATACAATAAGAACGAAATTTAAATTTTTAGCAAACACGTAATTTTTAATATGGAACTCGCGTTGAGAATAACTCAAAATAAAACTATTATTACAACACACACGGTTCACGTCCGACAACACGTTTCAGTTGATTACGAGAACGTAGCGAAATTGCCTACCGGCTGCCCCGTATTAGACAGTTGTCGTTTATGTAATCTGATAAACACCCAGTTTATCCACTGTGGTTTTAGCAATAGAGGAAAAGTGTTTTAATAAAACTTTGTACGCATTCTCAGCACATACATAGTATGTAGTCTGTCCACCACAGAACATCAGTTTTATGTATACGTGTAAACAAAAACTTATGAAACTTTTAAATTTAAGATGTTTGGTCAAATTGAAAATTGGCAATTACAATATGATTTTCTAAGTAAAAATAATAATTTACGATACTTATTACTCAACGATATTTTATATTATTAATATTATTACTATAGTTTTGATACTTGATTTAAGGTAGGTTCCAAACAATATTAATACATTTCAGTTGTTATAAAATTTAAAATCCTATTAATATCCTATTATTTCACTTTGAAAAACGCTACCATTTATAATAAACTTAAATATAATTTTATGAACTCAATGAGTATAGTTTTGTTTTTTAATTTGTACATTTTACGATTCGAACAATCCAATTTACTTAAAATATATTTTCTAATA
>WHPZ01582866.1:0-18903 GCA_016617965.1 Macrosiphum rosae | reverse complement strand
ATGTTGATAACATTGTTTGTTCTTCGGCCAATAAGCTAGAAAATTTAATATAGAAGGTTCCTCATTAGTTTTTCTTACATTAGTTAGAACAAAGTTTCTGATGACATGATAATGCAGTTAATATTATATTATAATAGAAAAGTAAGCTATAGCTTATACCCAGAATTTAGCTAAATAATTGACAAATATTTTTACGTATACAGATAGTTTGCTGTGCCTGTAACCTGTAGACCTAAAGTAACAAAATTGACTTTGGTTTTTTTTATGATTTGATTTTAAAACTTTAATCTCTATTAAGGGGCTATTAAAAATTATCCTTTTAACTTTTCCCGAGTACGACATTTTGGATCATTTAATAATTTTGAAACTTGTATTTATTTGTGGAGTATCATTAAATATAATGAAATGTTGAAGGTACAAACGAATAAAATGCAAAAAAACTTAAAATCAAAGACTTTAACAAAAAAAAAAAAAGTTGAAATGAATATTTTAAACACTTCAATCGGATGAACTGCGTCGGTTAGAAATCTTAAAATCAGAATATTAAAATTCAGCTACATCAGAAAAGTATGTTGTTTTCAATAAATGTCACATATGTGCTTGGATTTTTTTTAATAAAAATGTATTCAAACGTATCATGCTAGTCATTTTGACAGACGCCGATACAATAGTATTAGAAGATATTTAATAAAAAATCATTTTTAAAGTAAAATATTCGAAGAAAACTAAACTTGTCACTAGGTAATAATAATATAAAATAAAATAATATTATATTATTATATTGAGATTATGACGAGATCGTATCGATTATATAAAATAAATATAATATTATAAAGTAGTACAATAGATAATTATTATGATTTGTATGTAGTAATGTCAAATATGTTGTATTGTCTTATTTTATTTTCTATTTTGAACGTTATTGTTTATAATATCCATATACCAAAAACGTATAAATAATTATCAGAAGACATCCAATGTGAAAATAAAACGATGAAAAAATGTCTGTAATTTAATTTCATCTCTAAATGACTCCCTCGAAGACCGGTACTTTTATTATTACTTAGTCCTTACTAAGGAAGGTATTAGGACTTTTCGCCTCTTTTATATAACCCCCGAGACATATCGTCTCCGACTTGTGCGGTTATTTTCGTACAGTCAGCAGATTTTATATACTACTGAGAATCAATGATACTCAATACACACACATATACAGTATGTTAAAATACATGATATAAAATTATTAGAAAAATGTGTAGAAAAATTTTCCTTTTGGAAAATAAGAAAAAACTAAATAAAATTGCAAATCAGCTCCGTTCGATAGATCACACGTATGTAAATAATACATAATATTGGATGCTAAAGTTTTCATTATCAGACGCAATTTACATATCCTTTCAGACCGTTTCATACATATATATTATATTACCTATATACTGTTAATTTCGATTTAAAGGACAATGCGCTCGTGTGTGTGTGTGTGTTTCTATTTAAAATATATATATTTTTGAAACACGAATGAATACTAAAGTGCAAAATTTTTAATTACGACGTAAAAAATAAAAAGTGTCAGTTGAAAACAATTGAGAGAATACTGTATACATCATATATATGTAACTATTTATAATTAAAACAAAAAAAATTATTAAATATGAAAATACACTACATATTGTGCAGATTGTCACGCTCCAAATGAAAATTTGCTATACCTATAGTCCAACTGTTTTGAACAATTTATAAAACTACAATTAGAAAAAAAATTATCCATGTGTATCGTTTTTGTAAAAATTCTTTAATGATTACAAAAAAAAAAAATCAATACAATAGTTTTAATGTTTTCATAAATCAAAATATTTAAAAATTTTTTTTTACATATACCTACGAATGATTACAGTGCTAATGAATGCTGACAGATTTTCAACTAAAATGCTTGAAGTGGTAATGAAATTATGTAATTGTTGGTGGTATTTTAAATTGTTTTCTCAAAGTCGCCCAACAGGATTCAATTTCTTCATACAATATATATACTTCTTATTTAACCACAAATAATCTATGTATATTGTATATAATATATTATAGGGTTTGAGATTTAGTTTGTGTGTTCGCTGTTTGTTTTTTTTTTACTACGAATTTCGTTAGGACCCTAATGGCAAATGTTGTAAATTAGTTATGTTATATAATGTTTTCGTGTGTGTGTGTTAGTCACTAAATTGTGAAGTTTTACGCAAGCTAATAATAATATTCACAACACGTATGATGGCGTGTGGTAAACGAACAATAAATTACCAGCATATTATATAGAAATATATTTTTTGATTTATAATATCGCGAGTCGCGTAATAGTCCAAATTGAAACGATATTGTAAATTTTTCGATTTATATAAATAAATATTAATCGGGTTCTATATTATTAAAAAGTTCAACATATTCAAATATACGTACCATCCAAAATAGCGTCTCGTTCGCAAACCCGGAGTACTCGTCGATCGTCGATAGTACGCTGAAAATCAGGCACACCAAAACTACCATGAACCTGCGAAGAACAAAACAACTCGTTAGTTTTCATACTATTATATGCATACTGCGATCTCGATACGTGGATAGGAATCGAGTAGTTATATAGCTTTTATTTTCCTCAGAACATAAAATTTTTGCTCTTAAAAAGTATACACAAAACATGTCTATGGAAAAAATATTATTAATATCTCTGCAGGACGAAATGTACGACGACTTGGGATATAATAGTATGTTGCAAGTATATTATTATAACTTGCACATATCAATAAGTACGTGAATTTATCGGAATGATTCGTCGAGCAGATGATTCGATTCATATTTTTTACGTAGGCTCTGCACATTCGATTACCTACCTACTCGAACGTTGTAATATTATTACACGAATATTATAATAATCCGGTCGATTTCGGCACGAAATTTTAAAACAAACAAACCCGTGGTTCTGATTTTTGTGCATAACGAGTTTTTAAGTAAACACTTTACGCGGGCGGCGATTATATTAAAATAGAGTTTATTTTTGATCGTGTTTGTTTGCAGGTTGTTGTCGCAAAACGCTGATTGAAAATCATAATGGTGGTATATACACTAACACTTTAACGGTGGTGAGGTTAACTTTAACGTGATTTTCACAGTTTATCATTGTGTTTGATTGCAAGCTATTCGCGTGTTGCGTCATCGGAAAATAAAAATTGTCGACATAATTGTAATAATATTATCGGTAGTTATTTATATGTGAACACTTCGTTTATACTATATAAGTACTATAAACGGGCAACGGCTAAAGTGTTTACGTAAAATCTCACCCCCCCCCCTCCTTCACGTTATGATTTTCAGTTTTTTTTTTATATAAAAATATATATTTTCATGCTAACTGTGGTAATTTGCATGATTTGATTTAAGCGTAAAATCAAAAACAAAGGGGACGGCTGTAGACAAGTCTTGCCGCTCCACACATAAAAAATACACCCAATCAAAAACAAACACAAAATTCGTGGACACCAGTAACAAAAATATTTAAAAAGAATGTAAATTTGTTTGTGGCAAGTTTGCAACCGATTTTTTTCCTGCATAAAATTGTATTAACATACAAATAAAAAAGAAGCTTTTATAATAAAGAAATGTTATACAAATTAAATGCGTGTAAACAAGATAGCCTTAACAATTAAATAAAAACATAAATATATTATGATATAACAGTTAAATTGAATTATATAGTTCTATTTTAATAATAATGTGTGAATTTTGATTGACATTGGAAGTTTTATTCATACAAAAATGTTTGTGTGTGTGTGTGTAGACTGCGTTAGTATTTTACTAAATCATCTCGTTAGCAGGAAGAATGTGCAGCGCACGTCTTCTCTCTCACTATCCCTATTTATTTATTTATATATATTATATTAAGACAAATGACTAAAAATGTCAAGAGTTCACCAGTGTAGAATTTAACAAAGTCTGACGCGCGTTCCAACCTCACTACGATAAAATGTCTACCTCGAACGAGTAGATCACCGTCCGCCGTCGACGTCCTTAGAAAATTTGTCACCCACATTTCGGGCTGGTGTATTATATTATTATTTCAGAGGGCCAACGAGCGTCGTCGGCGTGGTTCGGCGAAATCATCATTGCCTAAATTTGCATAAATGTATCCACCCAAAGAGCACCAGATACGTTTGACGATGATGTATATAATATTATTATCGTGACCATAGTGTCATATTATATTATCATATCCCGGTATAAATACGTCACAATATTATCATCTGCCGCACCGCTAGTCGACACCACAGAGAGCATTCGATTATGAAGCGTGGCAATAGGCGGAGATTTAGTTAAATTGAAGGAGACGGGAGAGGCTTAATTTGTTTTGAACAAAGCTTAGGTAACAACCATAGATTAGGCAAACAAATTCGAATAACCACTCTACCAACTCCCATACATTTTTAAATATTTTGTGTCGTTTATCATAAATATTACTAATAAAACGTCCAATATAAAACAGTACATTATCACTTCCAATTAATAATACTAAAAATTAAGATCTAATAGACAGCAAAAAGTCGAAAATATGTGTGTAACATTTTGATTTCTATTGAATATAATTAATAAATTTAATATTTTTATTTATTTTTGGGATTAAGCCGGTTAGAATAGTATCTATTTAAACAGGCGATGTATAGTTAGTATATAGTGTTACAATGTACTTGGCGATTAAGTAACTGTAATAACTATAAAAGATGTGATAAATTTTAATTCATTGATTATGATGAAAAATGATTTTGAACGGAGACTGTCTGTTAGTTTATGTTTCCAAGGATATGTTATTATATTATATTTACATTGCTATTGGGGTATTGCGGTAAATCATTTTTATATGAATAATAAATATTTTGAAAATGTAATTGTGTTAAGTAGATAATAATCCACATAATAGTACAAATCTATGATTAATATTTTTGAACATTAAAAAATATCTAAAATTGTTATTTTTTATTTAAATATCCTATTTTGTAAAAAATAAAGCAAAAATTTGTATAAAAAAAATTGTACATAGTATGTTTATTAAAGACAATATTTAAGTTCCCGTAAAAGTAATTATGAGAAACCACGTACTAAAGTTTTAAGCCTGGAAAGCTATTCAAATTTAAAATGTTACACATTTTTACCTAAGAAATGATTTGAATATTTTTTGAATTTTGTCAACATTTGAACTTCAAACACTTACAAAAAAATAAGACAATGTATTTCAAACTTTTTGCGCTTGTATACAATTTTTTTTTACAATTAATGTGTATTTTATATACATTTTATAGAAAAAATGGGTGAAAGTAGATGTCGAGTGTACCTTGTCATTAAGTAATAGTCACTGTAAAGTAGGAATGTGTCAAGGGGCCTGCGAACGACCTGTTTTTTTTTCTCAAAAACATGCCTTATAGGAAAAACTCTCACTCCTCGTATATTGGTCCGATTTCCGTAATTTTTTTGTTAAATAGAGGAAGACTTATTGCAGGGTGCATTGGACTTAGATTTTCAAAATTATTTTTCGAAATCTTATATTACAAGTTTGAATTTAATCCATTTTTACAACTTTTTAGTTTTTGTATTATTATTTGTTTTTAGCAACTTAATAAAAAATCGAATTCCAATGCGCCTGTAAAAAATATTCTCCTATCTAACAAAAAAAAAAAAAAAATACCGAAATCAGACCAATCTACGAGTTGTGAGAGTTTTTCCTGTAAAGTGTGTTTTTATCTATATAATACGCCCTGTCAACCCCCCCCCCTCCTAAATAGGTATTGGGTAGTAGATTAGTGGAAGTCTTATAATTGAGGTGGCAACTAAAATGTAAAATTTAATTTTCAAATTTTATAGAATTGTGGAATATTTGAAAAGTCGCGACTAGGACCCTTAAGTTTGAATTCAACTGTAAATCAATAAATCATTACGGACGAAAAACGATTCAGAGCCAAGATGGACCAGCTATCAGCCTATATTATTACTTAGTAATAGGTAAGTATTAAGTACACAGGTCTAAATTAATTTTTGATGAAAACATTGCATTTGACAATGTCACTGTTTGTAATATAATAATATACGTTAAGAGTTTCAAGTACTCACGAATAATATTTTTTAATTACAAAAATATTACTAAACCCGATATTATTCGTTTAAATATCTACATAGTTTGTCCGAATTTGAAGTTAATTTGTCTAAAAAATAAAACAACAGTTATTTATTTTAATTTTTATCGTTTACAATATGAACTATCGAACAACTTATAAAAAACCTTTTATTAAATGTTCAATCCTTAACTACATAAATGGAAAATTTTTCACATTTTTAACTACAAAATAATTTGCCATATTTTTTGAATTAGGAAAAAATAACAAAAATTGTTTGTGGATAAATCGTCAAACGTAAAAATAGGAAATTGTTTAGCGGATTATATTGGCAATAAGCCCCATTCCATCAACTGACAAAAAAATTTGAAACGCTTCCGGATCTATTTTTATTATTATTGTAATGTGGTATACTGGTATCATTGTATAGACATTTATACATTATTTTGTTTTAGTCTTTATATTCCTTTGAATTCACTCAGATAAGATTGTAAATATGATTTGTAATATACTAATATACACTTCGACTAACTGAACTGCTAGTTACTGCCCCATATAAATACATAAAGTTACATTATATTATGATATGATCTGAAACTTGTAAGCTTTAAACACATATATTATATAATATGATTTTGTCGAAAAATTGACAATCATTGCCAGAAAGACGAGACTGGTTTTATTATTGTTGATGATTATTCAAATTAAGTAAGTTTGAAAACAAATTTACTTCAAAACATTTTAGGTTCAGAAGTTATAGGAATGTTTGTTCACTTTGTAGTTTCATAACAATAAACCACTGCAAAAAAAACCAAAACAAGTTCGAATTTCTTATATTTTAAAACTAACGGATATAATTTTCTAAAAAGAATTTTTAAGTGTAATAAAATTTATTCTGATTAAAAAAATTAGAAAAATAAAACTGATGAAATTCTTTTTAGAAATGATCAAGCTTCACATTAGTAAATAGTAAAAATATCTTTATTTTTAACCTCAAATTAAAGATAGGGTGAGTTGCAATTTTCACTCATAGTCATAAACCGTAGTCAATACTCTGATACTGATAGTTAGATAGCTGTATCACATATTATTGTTATTGTACACAGTGTTTTTTTTTAATAATGTTGTAAAACGAATAATTTGAACTTTATAAAATAAAAATATTGTAGCTACTTATTGATAGGAGATTCAGTGTTAAGAGTCTTTTGAAGAGTGTATTTTTTAAAAATTTACAGTAGTATTATTTTATGAGTTAAAATGTGCCAATGCGCAATAAAAAAAAAACACTAAATATTGTGAAAAATTGTTAACATTAATAATTACATCAACGCTTTTTACTAACAAAATCAATTTTGTTATTTTTTTTGCAATTAAAAATTTAATAAAATTATTATTATTGTTTTTAATAGATTATTATATAAAATACATGTCAAAGAGAATTTGAAATCTATTAATATAAATAATAATAATGATATGAATCTATTATAATCATGTTACATATAAAGCACTCCAGAAAATAAACCTATTTCGTATACCATGATGTATCACATTTATAATAAATTATACGCTTCTGTGAGAAAATCATGTCGTGAAATCAGTATCATTTGTTACACGGCGTATCGAATAGGCAATATAGGTCCATTGTCGTGTAGAACATCTAAAATGGCCAATATCAACTATAATAATATTATTATTATTGATAAAATATTTTATAATCTTTTTGTGGTATCTCATACAATATATACTATTATATATCTTTTTTTATTTATTCTTCAAGAAGATAATTTTATAATAGTGTAATACAATATAATATTATTATATTATAATATATTTTATAAGTTATACATTTTTTTTAAACATGTCTGTATGTTATCTTTGATTATTTTTCAAAAACATACATTTTTGGATTACTGAGGTGTCGGAAAATTGGAATTCGTAAAAGTGGGCTGAACCGTGAAATGTTTTGGTGCATTCGAAATGATACATACACAGTTTGATAGAATATATTATACTTTTAGTTGAAAAATCAATGTAATTCTCAAAGATCGTTTACGTCAACATTGATAGAAGCGACAACAACGTTATTTAAACCTAAAATTTAAACGAAAATAGACTTACATTTGTAATAATATTATGATGTATTATAATATAAACACTGTTGTGTCAGACTGGACGCAGTTCAACGAAAGCTACCGTACATATTTATTTACATTAAAATTGTAATATATCATAAATAAATATTACGAATACAATAAATAATACAAATAAAGATAATTTGTTTTTTTATGACGAGCATATAATATTATAATCTATTTGTCTTGAGATCTTTTGATATTTTTTACACACTCGACTTGATACTTTTATTTGATATGGGTATATCGCAGCATGTCACGGGGGTTAAAAAAAGAATAAAAAAATAAATCCTCATCCACCAAGGACGCAGGAACTTGCAGGTATTAATATCGTCGGCCGAATCCTTTTCATTCGCGTTATCCATTAGCGCAGCACTGCAGAAGTGGTGGTGGTGCATATAATATACCGACGGCGGCGGCTCCGGATATACGTGGGACATAATACGCGCAGGACAAAGTCGGGTCGAAATTAATTACATCTGTGCAAACGTATACATTATTTAGTTTTTTTCATTTACAAATCGTTATTGCTTTCCATTTTTCATTCGTCATGTCCGGTAATATTTCAATCCCGCGAAAATAATAATATGACAACGCGCGTTTGCGCCACTAGATTATAATATACATATAATAGTTACTCCTCCGTTTGTATCTATATATGTACATAATAATATAATAATTTATACTCACATTAGTATTATATATTATTTTTAAAGGCGGACGGGCGGACATTTCAAATAAAATAAGAGAATACGAGGTTAAAATGTTCGGTAGTGTTGTTTTTTATCATAATTATTAAATGTTTTCCCAACTGTTGATAAAACATATGGAATATCCATTAGTACGCACACACACATTTATATTTATACTATATAATATATTGTAATGTCGTCCTGATCGATATAATATTATGTGTGCGTGTAATATATGTATATACACTATATTATGTAATAAGAGGTCGCTAAAAATCATGCGGAACGTCACTGCGTATATAAGCTTTTACGGAAACGCGTTTTATATTTTTCGTACGTAGTTGGATACCTCTATACACCGTGCATATACTTTTATATTATATATATATAGTTAGCTGATAAGTGTTTTCTCACCAACACGCGACGTTGACAAAAAACGTAGGCGGGGAAGGAGATTTGATTTGTTTTGTTTCATTTCTTACTCGAAACTCACCGCGCCGTAATAAATAAATCGCACAACACCGTTCCTCCGGCTACAGTCGTTTTCGCTTTAATGTTTTCCTACGAGTAACGCAAATCCGTCTGAGGAATATCGAACTCTTGGATTTTTATTCACAAAATGCGATATATACATATATATATGTGTGTAATACACACACGCGTGACACACATACAGGGTGATGCAAGCGTCGAATGTTACAGAGAAAACTATTAGGTTTTCATATAATGTACTGCAGGAAAAGCACGATTTTCGTCATACGGTGTAATTTTAATTTATTTCCACGTCTCGATATAATATATTATATGAATTGATACGCTAATTTATATAACTCGTAACAAATCACATCGTTTGTGTGGGTTTGTTCGTAACCATATTATAATATGATTCTTATATGTATTATATTATACGATTCGAGGTAAATAGTATATGAACCGAGACGCAAAAATGTCGGCGATTGAATTCACTATATGCGGCTCTCTCTACCTCTCACTCTCTCTCTCTCTCTAGTCCTCGTCCCGTGGCCCGTTCCGGTTTTCCACTGAGTGTTATAATACCGACTATGATCATTAACTAAAATATATACTATATAATATTATATACCAGATCGGTGGTAATCTAATGATGTTCGTCGCCACCCCTCGAACGGTAATTTAATATCTGTGAAATGCATAAATACAAGAGCAATATACTGCACACAGACTATTATTACATACTGTGCAGTCGGTGCTACTATACCACCCACAAGCCTGGCGTCGGCATCTGCAGTTCCCTCCTCAGAGCGATGTATCATATTTAATTGACGTTATACATCTTGACGTTGAGCGTTATTTTACAAAAATTAAAAAAAAAAAAATTCCCTCTACCTCGATTACAATAATAATATATACGTAGGTACCGAATATTTTAATACGTCAATACGTATATTATTTGAATTCTAAGCGATTAAATATTGTGAAGAGCTTTTTGGCAAATGTTCGAACTTTTAACTAAATTACGTCATATGTATATATAGGTACGTGTTATTATAATATTGTATATGTACTAAGATTCCCCAATCAATCAGTCCAACGGAAAAAGTTTTTACCTTGTTATTCGAATTTAGACCACAGGTGTTACGGCACGCATATTTAAATATATTCATCTTATAGATCCCTCAAACAAATTGAACGCATTGGACGTATAGGCTCGTAGCGTCGACCGATTACATTAGTGTTGGTTTTTTGCTATGCAATTAATAGTATGTTTAATTATTTTTACTATAATATAGACATAGGTATAGAATCAAAATTATATGTTTACTAGAGTTTAATATAATATAATAATTATAAATTATAATAATATGATTCGTAATAATATATTAATTATATTATTATCCGATAGGTAACAAAATATGGATCACAAATGATCCGAATTTTTAAACTTTCTAATATTTATGGTTGCTAGTGCCTTTATTGCCCCGTATACAAATAATAATAATGCAAATGTTGACAATACTAGCTTAAAATTATAAAACAATATATAATAATAATAATAATAATAATAATAATAAGTTGTTTCAAAAGATAAAACTCAACAGTCACTTATCTTACCTACATAAGTACCTATATTGTACCATTTATACTTACGAATAAAAAGTATTATTTATTAATAAATATATTATTTAAAATTAAAAAAAAATTTTTTTGATATGAATAGATTTTTTTTTTGATATTTTTATACAATTACATACATATTGTTTAAATACATATAATTTAATAAAAATTATCTACCTTCCATAAGCATAGCTTGTATTTAAGATAGAGAGTTAACTATTTTTATAATATATGTAAATTTACAATTTAATAAATATTATAGGTGATATTATATATTAAATACTAATTATGAACAATACAATACAGTACATTTTAGATAAGATTTGAAAAAGAGAAGAGAATTTTCATTTACAGATACAAATAATTATCGATCTAGAGACATAAACAACCATTTTATAACTAATGTTTTGGCATTAGAATATTTATAGACTATTTTTTTTATTTTTTTTGAAGATTTGAATCATAAAACTAAAAAGAGAACCTATACTATATTATAGCAAAATACTAATAAGATCACAAGAAAATAAACTGTCTTTAATTATTTTTCCTTTATCATCATTTAAGGAAAATGTATTCAGTGAAATTCAATGAAAATGTATACCAAACGTTATACTTACACTGAATTTAATTTTGTTTTAAATGAATAAACATGAGGGTACCGTTCGTTCATATAACCAGTCAATTTAGTACTTATGTGTTTAGAAATGTATTTTAACAACTAACACTTGAGACACTTGTTTGCTTAATTACTATTTGTCCGAATCACTCAATGTTCAGATTTAATTTTGAACGTCCATTTATAGTCAAACGTGTTTGAACTATAAACGAATAGATAACATTTACAATTCCTAATTATAGTCTCTCAAACAAATTTTGTGATATTGTGAACTTTTAGCATGTCTGATCCATCAATAATGAACACACCGAGATGCGTTTAGTATATTAACGTTAAGAACAAATAAATAAACACTAAACTTCTACATACGATTTCCCCAAAATATATGGTACATTAAAAAAATAAAAGCCAGCGGTCACATAAATATTTAATTATTTTTCCTTGGTTTAATTAGTCTCGCTAAATAAAATCAATAATCGACGAAAAAAAATTCAAATAATTAATAGGGTTTATTTTATTTTCAGTGCATATAATATACATTTTCTTTTAATAAAAGGCGTTTAGCTATTCTAATTTTTAGTTATTAAACATTTATTTTATTTATTTATTTTTATTTATAAATACTAATTGGCCATTGCCTATTATATATTCATATGCATTAATTTTTTCTTAAATTACACACATTGAAATACGATATTCCGGCATTGTTATTATTATCGTTTATTTTCTTTTAATTAAAATTTTGTTTCACCATCAAGGAGCATTGGCTTCATACATTATATTTTACTTATTTCTGATAACTATTCATTATTATTATTATTATCAATATATTCCGACCGGTATTATCATTACCTATTATTTTTACCGGTTTTATTATTATTATTATCATAATTCAGCTGGTGCCTATAGTCTTACTAATATTATAGTTATTTTTAATAGCTGATACTATTTTTGTGTTATAACTATTATTATTACAATACTACTTGTGATTACTAACGACGATGGCACTTTGGTTTAGCTGTTTCAGAAACAGAACATGGTACCTACAGTCAAAAATCTCTTACTGAACAAGGGACTAAAACTTTTATATTTTAGTTTCGTAAGAGCGTATAGACCAACTACAAAGCAACTATAGTCTTTCATTTAAGTCAAAGTAAGACACCACCAGGCAGATTTGCGCTATTATGGGAATGAGCCGACTGATGTTTTGATGGTAGCTCGTATCCAGTGTTCCTTTTTTTCTCCATTATATGAAGTGTAATTATAGTTTAAATGTTATTCTTATACAGATATATCACATAAATATACTACACATGTGTGTATATTTAAATTAGAATGATAAAATTAGATGTTATCTTATTAGTTATTTCTGTTTTTTTATGTCCCATAATTCCTATTCTACAGTCAAAAATCAAAACTCTAAGAATTTACGAGTTCCGCTGCTGAACACTAAACTATATCAACCCCTACGTATTTAGACTGCAATCAAATATTTAAATGTCTCGAATCGGAAGTAGTATTTTCGTTTAATATCAACCGAAAATACTTTAAAATAAGTAATAAGTAGTACAATAGAAAGGATAAAGGATTATGGATTATAACTGATACAACCGGCATACCGTAAGTAACAGCTATACCGTAAGTATTACCCGCGGTTTTTCGGTTTACCAACTTTAACAGTACAAAGGTTATTCTAATGAATATTTACGTTTGAATAGTTTTATACATTATATACATGTTACATTTTAAATATTTTAATAGACTTGTATTTATTAAATGGGTCTGAAAATTAATTTCCATGAATTGAAATAGGTACGTTTAAAGAATTGTTTTTTTTTTTTTGGGGGGGGGGATAACGTTCGTAACGTATCGTTTTTTGGGCGGTCGGGATAAATCGGGAAAATTAAATTCTCTAAATCAATCTTAGGTAGTTGCATATCTCCTAGGTAATTGCTATATATTCAGTAATAGCATGCATTAATATGTTATATAATTTTTAATTCAGTTATTTCAATCCTTCCCAGGGCCGTCCTTAGGGGGGGGGGCAGGGTTCAGGCCATGGGAATCGCGCTTTTGGCTTACATTTTGAGGCCTCGCGTTTGAAAAAAGTGGTAAAATTGGTTTAAAAACAAATACTGAGTACGGTCCAGATCTTTACACAGTAACGTCAGTGACTGTAACATTTAGATTCGCATCGATATATGAAATCAAACACATTTTAGTATATTACCATGATGTTTCGTTTAAATAAATATTGGATAAAATTATATTCTGAAATTAATTATAATATATTTTAAGTACTTATGACGGTTTGAGAAAAAAATATTTAACGAAAATAAAATATTAAAACAAAGGATCAAATTTATTTTCCAAGAACTGCATGTGTCTTAAAATTATTTACTGTACAATTATTATAAAAAAACATTTAAGGATTTTTAAAAAACAAAATAAGTTCCTTTATTATAAGATGTAAATGAGTATTTAAAAATTTAACTATTATTTCTTCATTCTACCTATGTACTTTGTTGATACTAGATGGTCCGGTTGTTTTGTTTATATTCATAAGTAACTCAAACGTGTGCGCTGCCCGATGCAATGTAAACATATTTTATTAAACTTGTAACGTCACCGAAAAAAAAATCCAATATTAACTAATGTCATTCTATGTTCATTCAAACTTTAAACTTGACAATACTATAGTAATAATTAAGTATTAATATAATATTATTTATTGAAATAATATAGAAACTTAGGATCTTTTATTAAATATTATTATATATTTTTAGTTATTACTACTATTATAAAACAATACTATTGCATCTAACATTGTTTTGGGTGTCGGAAGTTATTATACCTACCGTTATTGTTATTATTATTGTTTTAGAGTTCTCACACAATACGATTTACGTACACAAAATTCTCGTCACTATATAAATCACCGTAGACCGTAATCATGATTAGCTCTTTTATATTGTCATCCAAATTTGTTCTTACCGTGGTTAAATGTAGTACCTGCTCTGAGTCTATTACGCATATTTTACACTGCAGTCAGATCAATAGATTCTACCAAAGTAATAAATTATAGATCACTTGTCGTTTTATGAGAAAAATCACTAGACTCGTATAATACATTTATGTATCTACCTTTAAATAGATGTATCATCTTGCCGCAACAACGTAATGCTACCGGTAACGAGTGACATATATACCTATTAAAGGTTAGATAATATTATATATATTATATACAGTATACACACAATGTCTGTTTATAAGAAAGCGTGTTATTTATTTTTTCTCAAATATTAATCACTTCGATACTATTTTATAGCAGCCTTATATTATAATATTCATCAATCTTCATTCGAACGATTTGTTCCCATTTTGTTCCACTCGCATCGTACGTAAAATATCGCCGAACACATATTATTCTTCTCTTCTTAATAATAATAATAATAATAATAATAATAATAATAATAATAATAATAATAATAATAACAGTTTCCTTTTCATCTAGTACAGTCTTTTTCTTTATTGCGGCGGTGGCGGACGACTCCTCTATTACTATATATCAGACTACCTCTATTATCTATTTTACCCGAGAGCATAATATAATGAGTGATTCATCATCATCAAAGGTTTTTATTTTCACGATTTCGATGCATATACGTATATAATAATATTTCTCTGAATATCCGGGTGGTATATAACTCATTTATTATCATCACGCGCGTGGACAACAACTAACAAGTCTCCGATCGTTATTACTGCAGCGGGCTGTGAATACTGATTTTTTTCATCTTCAAAATGTATTCCAGCGTATACATTTATTTTTACACTGTTCGATATTCATAAACAAATTACATTACGTTTACATTTACTAAGTAAAAATGAAAAAAGAAAAATGCGTTTTGCTCAACAAGTAGGTACAATATACCTATGCGTTATATTATATATTCTACACTGCAGTGTATACAATGGGAAAACAGTGAATAAGCTATATTTCTTACAGTTAATAATTCAATTACAACTTTATAATATATATATATTACAAAGTTGAAAAAACAGTAATTAATGTTTTACCTCGTTTAAGAACAAATTACTGAAAAAAATACCTTTTAAATATAAACACAATAAGTGCCGAATAAAGTTTTAAGTTTTACAAATATTTATTTTATAAGTAAAGTACTCATTGAACGAATCATTGAAATATGTATATAATATACTAATGAGTGAATTTACGTTAATTTATGATCATGACGGGAATCGTTTAATCAAAAGTTTTGTATTCAAGTTGAACCACTCAGCTCTAAACATATTATTGTTAGCATCTGAGAGCATTGCAGTGGGGTGTACAGTGGAGAGGAAATGGAGAAAATACCTCTGGGAACAAGTGGTTTACAATCAACCAGGGCCACCAAACGTCAAACGATAATTTCATATCAGTCTTAATTATTATAAGTAATAACCAACAGTAGCCATAGAGAATACTTGAATATTTGAAGTATAAACTTTAATTAATATGAAATGTATGTAATCAATATTAATTTATCTTATAACAGTACGACAGTGTATTGATGGAGTAAGTAAGTATAATAATGATAAAAATTAATATTTTTGCAAACACATACATCGCAATGTAGCTTATGCGAGTTTATTGAAGAATTTATTACCTGAAATACTTAATTGTTGTTTTGTGTACACGGCAGAAAGTAAAAAAGAAATCTGCGAACGGTATATTCAAGATATTAGCAGTCATATTTTTGGTCCATATTTCAATAAGGTCGAAATTGGTTTTGAAATATTTGCACGACGTTTATGTCAAGTTAAAATTAAACCATAGATAGATCATTTTCTAGATGTCTTAAAAGTAGTTGAAAACCTTGAACCTTTATCGTTATCAAATGAAAAACGTCAGAATTAAAGTTATTCTGACGTATTGGAGAGAAAATTGCATAGAGCATTGGTCGGACAAGATGATCCAACAGTTTTCCTTCAGGGTTGGCGAGAAAGACACTCTGTGTATCGTTACTTTTATTTACTCACAGGCCTCCACTACAAGTTACAAATGTATAAAATATGTTTTTCAAGTTAAATTAACGAGCTGTTCATTTTTGTATTGGTAAATAAACATTTACAAATTATGAATCATACGTATAGACCTCATCTACCATCCTAAAAGCAATGTGTTGTATCAAAAAATGAGATCGTGTAAAGTAAAAGTTTTTTTTTTGGCTACCTATTATAGAATAAATTAATTTTTCATGTGTGTTAGTATCTGTTAAAGTGCTAAAAAGTTAATTAATGTTACCAATTATTGTAATTAGATTAAATCCATTTAGTAATTCTATTTATTCCAAACAATATGTTTCTATTCAATATCGATGTCCGTCAACGTACATAGAGATCTGACTAAAATTTTATTATAGAATACAAAATTTTCTTATCACGCCCTCCAAAACGTGATTAATGTTTTTGTCTTAATATTATACCAATGTGCACTATACTTATTAGTAGGTAGCCGATTTCTTGTTTTGTTTTGTTTATAATATCTAAGTATTATTAAGACTAGTACAAAATAATTGGATGCCAAAAATTTAAAAAAAAGAGAGAAAAAGGAGAAACTTTTTTCGTATTATTATTTTTAATTTTACATCATTTTAAGTTCTAATAACTCAGGATTTTATCCTGAAGAAAGATATTCATTATTGTTATTATTTTTACTAAATATATATATGTATATATTATAATATACACATAAATTATTGTCATTGTGAACAATGTCTATTTACACTCATCACATTTATTTCACTGGCAGTAATTACCGACCATTTAAATGGAGAAAAAAACAAAATAATAAATAATAATGCTAATGAATTAGAAGTCTAATAAATAAGTTGTTTAATACCGTAGAGTTTAATCGTTTAATGACTATATTATATTATACCTATTATTATTGACATTTGACTAAATGTGACACAAATACGGAGGTATTATTATTTTATACAAAATATTATAGCCATGGCTATATAAAATTATGAAATTATGTGTTATTATCTTATATTTTTTAACTAAAACTGTGGGTGAACGGTGGTAAAACGGATTTTTTTTTTTTTTGAAAAGAGATTTATCAACACGTAACATATTTATAAACAAAAATATAAAAACAGTAGGTAGGTATTAAAAGTTAGCCGAGAAAATATAAAATATGAATTAAATCAAGAGGCTTTAGGGATGAAACAACGATTTTGAGGGAGTTTGATAAACAAATAAATGTCAGAGTGGAGGGTATACCTATATACAATTTTAGGTTGGACCTACCCAATGAAAATGTCCAACAGATTTTAAGAAGAAAAAAGAAATTTAATATCGTCGAGATACATGAACTCGGTCGGGAAGCTGAGGCGTACTTGGAAGCGGTCTTATCATTCGAAACGTCATGGTCGTCGTTGTTGAACAATCACGCGATACGGACCGTTTAAGTCTTTGCAGGCACACAACTGTTATTGTTAACATAAATCTTGAAAACGACACGACGCGCGTTATGTACGTGCACGGAAAACTTAACAGTGCAACAATATTGTACGTCCATTGTACCGGCACCGCACAGAGTTCTGCGTTATTATAGTTACGAGTCAGTTAGTTATAGTTATGGTCGGCATTTCGAAAAATCCGTACGCCCGGCAAAGTTAAATAGTCGTGACGAGTGCAGTATTATCGTTACCGGCGAGTAAACAGTCAGAGTTAGACAGTCTACTAACTATTATAAGATCCGTTCTTCCGTCATTAAGTTTCCATGTTTTTTCTTGGCTCGAGTAACAAACTTATCAAACGAAATACTGTTGAAGAAAACAACTTTTAACAAGGCGGCCATGTAGATATGGTCGCGTAAATAAACTATAGCGCCGTGGTAGACATTGATAAGCTAGACCCGTCGACGTCAATAATATTATAATAACTTGTTTTAATCTCCTTGGCCGCCAACGCGCCCCTTAACTATCTTGGGAAAAATAATTATTGAGGAAATGTAGAAATATGGCTGTCGACGATAATAACCTTCTCACCGAACTGCGACTACATCACCTTAAAATTATGACACCAATATTATATTGTATACTATTTTATATTTTTTCACATAACCCTATTTCATAAAAATATAATACACATTCATCAAAAATCTTAAGCTTTTTCCTCGATAAGAATATATTATTTTAATAAAATATATTATATATTTTATA
>WHPZ01582860.1:0-16397 GCA_016617965.1 Macrosiphum rosae | reverse complement strand
ATACATTCATCATTTCACTCAGAATCTAAAATATTTATGATAGATAATTGAAGATAATTGATGACTTGTCCAAATTACATAATATATTTATATTAACAGTCACATAAAATTTTTTACTGATCCAGTTTTTCTTTTGGTTTTTTTATTTATTTTTTATTTTTATACTTTATATTTTGAAATATAATTTATATAATAATTTGGTCGGTAACATGTCGGGTTCATAATGTGTATTTCTGAACAATAAATTATTACCAACGGTATTCTATTAGCATTAGCTGCAAATAATGCTGTTTTTAAGTTACTTAATATGACATTACAGTTTAATTTGCTACGGTCGCTGCATATAACTGCATACATCAAAATAAGTAAAGCGTATACTGGTCTGCATAATACGTTTGTTGTATAACTTGTGTATGAAATAGTAAAAATAGAATTGTTTTAAATATTCATTATTCTTCTAGCCGTGAACTTTTTTTCAGAAGTTTTTAATGTTCACGAAGTTATCATTAATGCTTTAATTATCTATTAAATATTCACACGAATGATGTTTAATCACTAAAATATATTATGTAGAAGGAAAAAATAAAAAATGGAACAAATATTGCGGAACCCTTTATATAATTGTAATTATAGACACCTAGCAAAATATAATTAATTATTGTTATCGTTCCCTATATAGTTATATCACAACGACTTATATATAACTTTTGTTATTATCATTTGTATTAATTGTACAAAATATTTGATTAAGTAATTATATATCTATAACTTTATTAGTAAATAGTAAACATATTAAATTCAATAATTGATTGAGAGTATATTACCTATAAATATTAAGGTTAATTTATTGATATTTTATATTATGAGTAACAATTTTTAAATATTGTTATTTACTTTTATATTATACTGATTAATTGCATACTGCCTATCAATAATACCTGTTATTTACACAGGAAAGTCACAATATGCATGTGCTTAAATTTTAAAATTAAACAATGTTCATTAATAAACTATCATTTTTAATCATAATAATATATTGGTTTAGGTAATCATATTATTATGAATTATTTATGATTAATTATTTTTAAATTGTTGATATTGTCAAATATTTTGCTCAAGACTATACAGACACAAGTGCACAACTATAATAATTTTCGAAGAAGATCAAAATTCTTGAATAATGCTTGAACTGTTCAAGTTGATCAAATTGTGTAAAACTGATTTTAGTTTAGATATTTATTTAGAAAATAAACTTTTACATAAAATGTTCTCTTCCAGTTTTGGACCAAAATGAGGAGGAAATATATCCAGAGATCAACGTCATCTGAATAGTAGACTTATTATGCTCCCATAAATTATATTATCAAATTGAAAAAAAACAGATTTTAATATAAAATAAGTCTTTATTTGATTATTTATTAGATATATCTATTTACATAAAATTCGTTATCAACCGAGGTAAGTACATTATATCGTTGAATACATATTTTGGTTTCGGTAACTGCGACACAAAACCTAACCTAACCAAAACAATACAATATGGACATAATATAGTTATGACTTATGACTAGTAAAAAATAATTAAAAAAGTTATCGATAATTATTGTTCTCTGGTTCGCCTTGTTGCTGTGATTGTTCTGAGTGTTCGTCAGATTGTTGTGCTTGTTCGGCGCTATCATCTTGTTTTTGTAGTTGTTCTTCGTTTTCATATTGTTGTTGTTGATGTAGTTTTAATTCGTGCACATACTGCTGTTGTGGTTGCGACTGTTCTTCGTTTTCATACTGTTGTTGTGGATGTGGTTTTATTTCGTATACATACTGCTTTTGTGGTTGCGACTGTTTTTCGTTTTCATATTGTTGTTGTTGATGTGGTTTTAATTCGTGGACATACTGCTGTTGTGGTTGCGATTGTTCTTCATTTTCATATTGTTGTTGTGATTGTTGTGGTTTTACTTCATACCCAAAATGTTGTTGTGGTTGCGACTGTTCTTCGGGTTCGTAATGTTGTGGTCGGGACTGTTCTACTGGTTCGTATTGTTGTGATTGAGACTGTTCTTCTGGTTTATACTGTTGTGGTTGATATTGTTCTTCGTGTTCGTATTGTTGTGGTTGTGTCTGGACTTCTGGTTTATATTGTTGTGGTTGAGATTGTTCTACAGGTACGTACTGTTGTGATTGTGACTGTACTTCTGACTTATATTGTTGTGGTTGAGATTGTTCTTCGGATTCGTACTGTTGGTGTTGCACTTGTGCTTCAGGTTCGTATTGTTGTTGCTGTTGTTCTACTTTTTCTTTAGGCTGTGTCGGCCAAAATAATTTTTGTTCATGACCTTTTACTTCATAAGGCACTGGGACTTCAACTTTGATAGGAACTTTGATCGGATACGGCACTCGTTTCTCGACCGTATAAGGTACAGGTTTTTCGACGGGATACGGCACGCGCTTCTCGACGGTTACCTGGTACGGGCGATCTACTGGTACTTTGACTGGATAGGGTACGGGTTTTTCGACGGTGTAAGGTATGTGTTTGTCAACTGGCACCTGTACGGTGTACGGCTTGTCCACGAACACCTTGACGGGATAAGGGACGTGCTTGACGACTTCGTAAGGTACTCGCTTCTCGACGTAAACGGTGTATGGTTGGGGCACGTGAACGGTGTACGGTTTGTCGACGGGTACCTTGACTTCATACGGGACTTGCTTGTAGACAGTGTACGGTTGTGGCACATTGACTTTGACCTCATACGGGACGGGCTTGTTCACGTGGACTGGATATGGCTTGGGCACGTGCACCGGGTAAGGGCGGTCGACGGGCACCTCGACCTTTACAGGGTATGGTACGTGTTTCTCAACCTCGACTGGGTACGGTTGGGCGACCTCCTTGATGATCGTTTTGGCGATGACCACTCGCTGGTCGTGCCCGTGCTGGAAGTGTGGACCGATTACCACGTTACTGAAACTGGTAGCTCCGTAACCGTAACCGGTGTCAAAGACGCCTCGCTTTTCGTGTCCTTTGCCATCATCCGTCATCGTCGTCGTCGCTGCCGCTGTTGTCGTCACCGTAGCGTTCTCCTCGGTCTTGTTGGTCTTCAACTCCACTCCGCCAGCGACAAATGCGCACAGCCATACGACGTAAGTCATTCTCCATAATATTACAGTCATCGTTATGGAAACTCGCTTAGTGCTCGCCAATGGGTAGAGGTACGTCCTATGTGAACGCTGCGATGGACTGATGTCCGTTCGTTCGCACGCTTGGCTTTTTGTAGTGTGTATTGTGTGATCTAACATTATACCACGGTTCGCCTAGGAATTCTGTTGTAGAGATGACCCCCCTCCCCCTCTAACGTTTTCCGCACTAATCTACTTTCTAATCTCGACGAATTGTCGCATAATAATATTATAATAATGTCATAACACGTTTTAGGATAAACGATACTTTTATACCAACGGACTTTATTAGTGCGTGATACAAAAATCGTTCGTCTAATTATAACACCTTAATAATAGTGTTACATGTATTATGATGCTGTTGTTGTTTTTGTTGCTATATTATATTATTACGTTAAGTCGGTAGTAGAATTTAATATTATTTATTACATTGTTATAACATGTTGTGTGCGGACTTATAGATATTTATGTTTTGTTCGAAAAAAAATGTAACAAAATATCATCATAACGGTGAAGAATAACATTTTCAAACTAATATTATATTATATGAGACACATAGTACCTACATAATACATTTTTAAAATTGAAATCCCTATATTAACTAAAATATAGTTTTTAAACGTTTTGTCATAACAAATCGATTTTATCAAAAGAAAATATTTGACGTTTAGGTATATAAATTGATACTTATTTGTTGTGCATGGTAATTATTCTGAACTTTTACCATAAATTTTAGATATTCGATGGTTAGAGATACTTTCATATTTTGCCTCTCTATTTTACTCATCGAATTATTGAATTTTTAATTAGAGTATAATATTATAATAGATAGTTAAAAACAAACTATCGGCTCTGATTAATGTATATATAATATATTATTATAGTTTTAAATAATATTAAATCAATACTAATATTATTCAACCATAGTTTATCATAATAAAATATTAAATTGTAGTTCATTCGTGAACCAGGATAAAAAAAAATACCTAAAAAAGCATAGTTAATAACACTTATAATTTTTAATTTTAATTTGTTCATTAGTATGTTATTATACTTTTTTAAAACACATATACCTCATAATGTTATGACATTATGAGTGTTATGACTGATAAATTTAAATAGTAAATTACTCGTAACGATAGTGAATTTACGCATCGTATATTTTGAGTGCAAGATTCATTAAAATAAATTGAGTTGATAAAAAATAAATATTTAAAATAAAATTATTATGATAAGTATTAGGATTGGATATAATTGATTGTGATGTTTATTAATATGTATTAATTTAATAACTTATTAAATAGTGTTAAATTCTAATGTAATAGATATTATACTATAATAAAATTAGTGTTGTAGTTTTATTGTGTTAATATACTATAGTAGCGTAGTGGCAGCTTATTAATAATAATAATAATATGTTAGGTATATCAAAATAACCAATTTTGTATTTTTGATTTAAATTATGTAGCTATGTGATCGAAAACTTTTGAATTGGTAAAAATAGGTAAATAGTATTACTAAATATTTACTAAATACAAATGCTAAAATAATAATGTACGAACAATGTTATATTATTGTTGTTAAATTTAAATTATTGAATTAATTTTACTTTGGAAACTAATGTTATGTTATAGTTATAGAAGGAAATCGTGAGGGGGGCTTGAGTCGACTTAGTCCCCCTCCACAAAAAAGTTTTAATGAGAGTTATGAAGGCTTAACCTCTCAAAGTATCCGATTAATATTTATCATTTTAACTGTATAGTACTTACAGTTATTGTAGCATAAATAATAAACCTAAAAGTTAAATCTAATTTGGAAACTAAAAACTTCCTAAAAATAAATCTATTTTTAAAAATTATTTCGCTGACTTAAATGTCATTTGGATAACTTAAAAGTCACGATATTGATTTATTATAACTGAATATCTATAATATTTTAAAAGTCAAGTAAAATATATGTATGTAAATTAACATAAATCACAATAAATGTTTTAATCAAACAAAATAAAAAGAAAGTTTATAATATAATATTATAAATAATATAATATAAGTTGGTATCTATATGGCTATATCAATTATAATTATTAAATAAGAATTCCAATTTCGATTCATGACCTAGTGGGATGTGGTGAATGGTGAATCTTGTATTTATAACTAATAAAGTTATTAGTTATTAGTTTTTCAAGTCTATAATATTTACCAGTATTTTTATTTATTATCATAGTCTGTTTTGAACTGACTACGGTTTAAAAAATAATAATATATTTGATGTTTATTCAATCTCTACAAAATTAACGAGTGTATATTATAATGTTTCATGTAGTCGTATAAATAATTTTGAATTACATAAAAAAGTTTTCGAATAATGTATGTATATTTGGATAAAAATTAAACTCGCAGATGAATTACTTATTAATACAATGTGTTATAAATATTAAAAGAACAATAAACTTGTTGTATTTAACAGCCATCCAAATCTTATTTTTTACACCATTTGCTTTAGTCCAAGAGTACCTAGAGATATTAATGATACCTTTGGAATATAACTTGAAACTTTAAGCTACATACTTATATACACAATTTTTGTTTAGATCATTGTATGCCATAGTGAACATATTATTCTGCAGTACATTGGACAGTTTCATATTCTCCGACAAAAGCAAACAATACAGATAGCCCACATATTGTTCACGTATTATAATATACAAGTTATATATATACCCTCCCAATGATGAACATTTCTTTATACGGCTAACATAACCTTTTTTTCAATTAGTGGACAACGGACAAATCCTTTTATCTTATATCATTCAACTATGTAGTACCTAATGAATAATGATACCGCTATATACAGGAGGGTTTCACTCGGTGGTTGTAATAATTTTGATTCTAACGTATGTTGTATTATTTAGTATATTATGTATCTTTTGCTTGATTAATAAAAACTAAGTATTACAATATTTTAAAATATATATAAATATGTATTACATTTTTCAGCACCCCCCACCCTTCCACATACAAAGCAATAAAAAATAATACTCCCAGTTACGCTATTGATGTAATATAATAATATTAGTTGATTACTCGGTCGGATTAATAAGCAATGGTCATATTATACTGTTTTTGCATTAAAATAACTGTTGTTGTGTAAAATATTATGATAGTTAAAAAAATTAAATAATATACCAAAATAGTTCACTGTAAATAACCGCTGACAAACCAATTACTATTAAAACGGCATAAAACTTTTGTGTTAAGTGTAAGAATCATATACAATCTCAATTCTTATTTCTCAGATTATGGTCACTTTAATAGACACAATAATATTATATTATACAATATTAAATTTATTATGTACTTATAATGTATTTATTAACATGCAGGGTATGTGAATTCCATATTATATCAAAAATTGAAAGTTTTAAAAAACATATAAAACGTAACTGTGCCAGGATGTTCGTATAGTTCAGAACTGACTGTTAAGAGCAGATCGGTGATCTTCAATGGGCTATAGCCCATTTGTCAGACCAATAAACCGCCACGACGAATTCGCAACTAAAATTGGAAACTGCTTAAGACGGAGATAACATGACAACGGATTTAATCAAGTACGGTTCATTGGGAGCTGCGGCTTAGGAATAAATGATATAATAAATAATTGAATTAATTATATTAATAATTTGTAGGTACTAAATCGAGATTGTATAACTAGGATGACTCTATGACACAGGATGTGCCCCCGATGAATAACCCACCGGGAATTGGGAGTGAAAGGTTTTAATTTGAAATACGGTTGGGGGAGGGGAGGGGGGTACAGAGTAATATTCACTGGACGTTGGATCATTTCGAGTTCTGTTAGACACACTGTCGGAAGCTTCACAAACTGCAGCTATATGCACGGATCATTGAACTTACCAATAACAGCAGTGTTTTTTCTGCTTCGCAATGTAGATAAATTACTATCGACGTCATTTCAAAGGTGATCGAAAATAACAGCCGTCTGTCCTGAACGTTGGACCAGTGGTTGTGATCGAAGAATTAAAGTCTCCCGAAGAAATGAAAACGAAGGATATTACGGAATTTATCATCAACGATTCGTGGACGTTTGAAAAACGCGCTGTAGGGACAGCAGTCCTCTTGTTCAAGGTGTTGAAGGTCGATATAGTTCCGGAAAAACCAAAAATGACAGTGGCGGGGTATGGACGGAGGCACGGTGGTTAAGATAAAGTCAGCAGAAACAGCTGAACAATCTTGACACATCCGTCATAGGTTTGTTTCTATCTGAACTGGGGAGGCAACTACTCAAGGTCATGTGTTGCCACACATATAATGAGGGTGGTACGGAGATTCGCGATGAACTCGACTGATTCTGTGAGACGACGATGAAGAGTAAGATTGAGTGGATGCTTAATCTAAAATCCGTTATCACTGATAAGCATTGCTTGGTATGTAGGTAGTGGTAAAATACTCTGTGCCATTGATAATCTGTTCAATATTTCAAATCACTATAGTTAAAGTTACGGAAGCTACCCTATGTATTATATAATTTATTATCATACCTATAAACAATGTATATAATGCCTCCAGAATTTGTAATTAATTATTTGTTTTTTAAATTATTTATAAAACTGTTTGTATACTACTATAATTTAAATATAAACAATTACTTATTTACAAAACACTTGTTTATTAAATTTACTTGTAACATGTGTATAAGATAAAACATTTCAAAAGCAATGATTCTAATATTCTGTAATAATGTAAATTAAAATGCAGTTCCGCAGTTGTAAACATAGCAGCAATATTTTATTATATTTTGAAAAAGTTTAGAACATCTCTTCCAAAATTGACATAATATATACATTAGTTTATACATTTAGTTTTATGTCATAACATATTATGCTTCCTCCCTCGCAATTTTTTTAAGCTAAATAGCTCATATTCAAATCTATCCATTCAATTAATTTAATAATACACCGTTGGAGCCGTATTGATACTATAATTTTATAATTTAAAGTTATATAGGTAATAACAATATATATTATTCAATATTATATTAACGACGTATGACACATATGACAATATTATTTTAAATCGTAGGTATAATAATGTATTACATTAAATGAGTTTAAAAAAAAATCAATTAATTGATTGCATCGGGCGAGACGCCAGAAACATATTACATGCCTACGCTATTTGAATAATAATTTAATTTCCATGTCAATAGAATTATTTAAACAGGTTAGTATGAAATAAAATATATATTTTTAACCGAAAACAGCTTATTAAGTATCTACACCTACAATCTACATTAATTTATCCTTCACTATATACAATGTTTTTTACTACCGATGCTCAACATACAACCATAATATAGTATAGGTACTTACTAGATAATAATATGTAATCTCTTTGTTTTGAATTATGATTTTAACCGATACGATATTAAAACTATTTAAGTATTATGTAATATACTAATATGTATAATAGTATAATATTATTTATTTATAAATATTGCATAATAATAATAATTTTATAGAGAATACTTACTGAGTTTATGAAACTGGCGGAACTAAAAAAAGCGATAACTGCAATGAAGTTAAAAAGTATGTTAAAATACAATGTTATCAATATTAGGTCAGGTGATATTTTTCAAATCTTTTTCGTTCGACTTTCTTGAGTTTAATGCTTTTTAAACTTAAGTGGCCTGCGCACGACCTGTTTTTTTACTCAAAAACATGCCTTACAGGAAAAACTCTCACGCCTCGTAGATTGGTCCGATTTCTGTAATTTTTTTTTTTGTTAAATAGAAAAAGACTTATTGCAGTGTGCATTGGACTTGGATTTTCAAAATTATTTTTCAAAATCTTATATTAAAAGTTTGAATTTAATCCATTTTTAAAACTTTTTAGTTTTTGTATTATTATTTGTTTTTAACAACGTAATCGAAAATCGAAGTCCAATGCGCCCTGTAAAAAATATTCTTCTATTTAACAAAAAAAAAATTTACTGAAATCGGACCAATCTACGAGGTGTGAGAGTTTTTCCTGTAAAGTGAGTTTTGATCGGTATAATACACCCTACCAACCCGCAATAAATAGGTATTAGGTAGGTAGATAAGTAGAAAATTCTTACGATGGTGGCAACTAAAATATAAAAATTTAATTTTAAAATTTTATAGAATTGCGGAAAATTTGAAAAGTCGCGATCAAAACCCTTAAGTATGTATTCTTGAAATATAAAAAGACGTATAAAATGTACCCACTTACTTAATATTTTATACGTACATACGTAGTTCATGCCATACGTTAAGGTTTTTAGTTTATTATAATATTTTATGTAAACAAAACGTTTTGTTACCAACGTTTCCCGACTATGTGCACTACATAATAAGCTAAAATCGTTAACTTGGCTCTTCAAAGAACACACTATATTATTAGGTATCTGTCTGCTATAATATATTAATATTAATGATACGCTTGCTTCGATACTAACTGTAGAGTACAAGAAATAAAACCACTATAGGAATCCAATTATTATCATAGAATGGATCGATATAAATAATAATATATATGTATTTAGTATACAGCGAAAGCACTTTGATTTCGAGTTATATAGAAATATAATAATATGAATAACAAATTTTGCATAATAAAACATAAAAAAATTGTATATATTTACATAATAATATAATATAATATTTATGACAAGCTCAAAATATTCTAAACAGCGAATATAATGAATGACTAGGTAGGTATAAGTGTACGTATTTAAAACATATGATCATAACCATGATGGTTTAAACTTTTTTCGAAATAGTGTCCAGGTTTTTTGTCAGAGAATTCATTGCGGTACGGCCTCCACGACTCGTACGAAAAGGGCCTTTCCGTTTGAGTACCAGCCGTATGGTACGGTACCGGGACTTCGATTTTTAGGGGGACCTTTACCTGGTACGGGACGGACTTGTGCACGACGTACGGGACGGGTTTCTGAACAGTGTATGGTACATGCTTCTCGACGATCACCTGGTACGGCCGGTCGACTGGAACGGTGATCGGGTATGGAATCGGCTTTTCCACCACGTACGGTACGCGCTTTTCGTAGGGCATAAACACTGTGTATGGTCTGTCGACGAACACACCAACGTGGTAAGGTACGTGTTTGATGATTTCGTAAGGTACTCGCTTTTCGACCAAAACGGTGTACGGTTTGGGCACGTGGACGGTGTACGGTTTGTCGACGGGTACCTTGACTTCATACGGGACTTGCTTGTAGACAGTGTACGGTTGCGGCACATCGACTTTGATTTCGTACGGGACGGGCTTTTCCACCGGCACCGGGTATGGCTTGGGCACGTGAACCGGGTAGGGGCGGTCGACGGGCACCTCGACCTTTACCGGGTACGGTACACGTTTCTCAACTTCGACTGGGTACGGTTGAACCACCTCCTTTTCGACCTCCTGGTATTGGATTTTTGAGGGCCCGTCTGATATATTCTCACTGTGTGCGTCTTGGACTTGAGTGCCTTGCAAATCGTAGGATCCTTGAACGTGTATAGCTTGGTCGTGTGTCCCTTGGTTTATCTGTATTGTTTGTCCATATGCACCTTGGTCGTGTGTCCTTTGATCTACTGGAACTGCTTGTTCATATGTTCCTTGGCCGTGCGTTACTTGGTTAAGTTGCACTGATTGTCCATATGTGCTTTGGTCGACCGTCCCTTGATCAACTGTTACTGCATTTCCATGGGTTCCTTGATCGTTTTGCAGCGTACTTTGGTCGTGTGGCAGCGTTACTTGTTCTGGTGCCACACCTTGTCCGTACACGCTTTGATCATATCCTCCTTGGTCAAGTTTTCCTTGGTCGAGTGTTCCTTGATCAGTTGTTCCTTGGCTAAGTTGTACTCCTTGGCTATTTTCGGTATCGTACGTACTCCTCTTACTAACATCGTTTTTATTGATTATGTTTTGGCCAGCAACTAAAGCGCAAAATCCGCACACCAAAAATATTACTTCGTTCATCTTCATTCGATTTACATTCAACCGATCGACTGATGATCGTTCATCCGTTGCATCTGCTTTTGTAGTAGCGCGCGAGAGAGTACCTTCCAAATAGAAATTATTTCCTACTATTCCTCCTCATAAGATATGTCAAAAATACTTTCTACTGGACTACTGGTTTTAAGTTTTTTTATTACCTATATTTATAATCCGGTGATAGTCCAAATGTTTCATTTTAATATACTCGTTTTATAATGTCATTGCAAAAAAAAAAAAAACGAGTAAACAGAAACATGTATTTCGGGTGCATTGGACGTAAGTAATAAAAACAATTTCATCGGACCGACAACGGACGGTGTTTAACTTAAATATCAATTCATTTTTCTTTGTCAGATGTTTAATTTTTTATTTTTTATTATGATCGTTAATAATATGATAGTACCTACTTTATTTTATTATCTTTTTATCTAATGCAGTCGATACGAATTAACAGGAGTGTTTATGTAGGTACAGGAAGCAATTTCCCCTATTTCTTTATATTTTAAATCTACTACTGAGAAATTTGAGACTCTTGTAGCCTTTTCCCCTAACTAAATTATATTATGACCTAGCAATATATACTATTAATATTCTATTTATTCATTGTGTCAAATGTCAATTCTACCGACTGTTTGTTTAAATTTTACTTCTAAGTCAACGTTGTTTGTGACTGTGTATAGGCCATAGGGGTGAATAGATAGTAATTTATTTTCTAGTGTTCTTGTCTCGTTTTCAGTGTTCATGCTTTTATTATGATATACACGTATTATTAGGGGTGTTTGTTTTTAAAACAAATATTCATTGGGATATAGAATTAAATATTTTTCGGATGAAATATTTTTTTTTTTTTTTCTGAGTAGGTAGATGCAGGTTTATTCGAGTACATTTGTACCGATCTGGAGGAGGTTAAACTCATGTGGCGATAAAAAAAAAACATGTTTAGTAGGTAGGTTTAATAATTAATGTAGGTATACATATTATTTCCTTTGTTAGATTACACGATATTCGGTTGAATACATTTTTTAATATCGCTCACTGTTGTACTGTAATAGTATGATAATAGTATAAAAAGAAAATATGGATGAACGAATTCAAATGAGTAAAAACACACTCTATTATTTCAACTGAATATAATATAAATTTAGTATCTTGGCACTGGAAAACAACCACTTGTGTAAGAACGATTCTAAAATAATTTTCTATACATAATGCATTTGGCACATATTACTATAGAAATGTACAAGACACATTTTGAACGAATTACGATTTTTTTGTTTTACCCCTAATACGATGAGTATCACTCCGAAGGTTTATTTATGAACTATAACAATGTTATCACTATAATTATTTTAATAGTCATAACATGATGAGTACCTAACCTATATGATACAATCATATTTTAATTCATACATAAGAACAATTTATCATTAAACTACCATTATAAATAATAAAAATGAAATAACTAGCCTGTGATAAATATAGTAATATTACACGTACAAGTTCAATTATATATTTTGTCTTTGAAGGTCGATGGCGTAACGAACGGACTTGTCAACAATCGATATAATATAATATTATGCTTATTATCGTTTATGTATAATATTATGATCTCATTACACACGAATGCAGTGCCGGATCTAAAATAATTCTTACGCCCGTGGCGAATGGTATAGAATGGCATATTGGCATCAGCTCTATATGCATACATTTATACCGATAGTTAACCATTTCCCTCTAAAACCTATGGGTGATTCGTTAGTTTTTTTGGTTTCGCAGGTACACACTGCTCATAATTTACACTGTTGTACATACATTTGGAACCATTTGACTCAAATGAGCCCCCCGCTCTTTGGACTGACTATGTAATAAGCAGCTTCAGGCGATTGTGGATACAATATACTAATATACTTTCCAAAAAATGATACGAACATCGTTTGAAAATATTTTTTCGTCTCCACAGTAGGACCATATGGGGGTGGGGTATATTATACTGTAGTCCTCGAGACTCACCACTTTCATTATGGGATATTAGAAGTAAGACGACTTTAAGTCCATGTTAAACCCAATGACAAGCATCAAGAGCATCAGCTGTAATAACGATATATTTAGATCATTGTCGCGGTGATACAAACGCGCCGCACAATCGCGTTATGTAAATCGTATATGTACAAAAAATAAAAAAATATGTCTATATTATACCATATACGAGTCGTATCCCGTTGCGTGCGTGTTTCGACCTTCTGCAGGTGTGATTTATTCGTGTTGGCTTATTAATTGTTCGTTTTCACTCATCTCAAGTCATACAATGTGTTACATGTGATCGGTTGAAAAACGATAATATGACGTACTTGTGTACAATACCCTTGCCACGCATAATAAATTAATTAGAACGACGCCGGCACGTGATTGAACCGACACGTGCATGGTCCGCGACGACGACGCCGCCGGGTGAAGGACCTGCACGGCGTTGGCGTCCGGTTTTTTAGTCATCATAACAATTATAATACTATAATATTATTATGTTGTACCACGCAAAAGTCCGTGTTTTCGTTTTTGTGTTTTATCCCGAGTGCGAGAAATTCAAAGTTGTCTGCCGCCTTGTAGTGTTGTAACCTGCAGGGTTCCTCAATACTCTGAAATTTCACTCAACCCGCCGCCCGCCTTGACCAACACAACTGTCAACAAAATGTATTTATTAAATGAACAATACGCACTTTGCTATTTTGTTATTATTATTATTTTCAATGAACGTACCTACGACCGTTCACTAGTTTTACATTAAAATACCTAGAACTTAATAAAATAATATAATCGTATTGAGTTAAATATCATGCATTGGTATCAAAGTTTCAATTATGCATACCCACAACTTACCAAATGCAATATAAAAAGCATTGGGATATTGTATGAAAATAAGTATCGAAAATTAAGAAGACTAGAAATCCCTACTTAGGACCTAACAGTAGGAGTTCATTCCATCGAAAAGGCTGTCGAGTGTAGTTTGCTGGAGAAAAAAATCGTTGCATTAGATTGTTGATTTAAAAAATAAAAAAAAGAATAATAATATTTATATAATATGCTTTTTAGCAAATGTCAAATTTACTAAATTAATTGTTATAATTAATAATAATAACATAAGTGATATTACTAAAATGTATTATGAGTAAAAATAAAACTGAGCCCCTCTCCCAAAAAATTGTTTAGATTCATCACACATTAATCGTTCCGAAAACGACTTTGCGTGGGCACCTATAGGTACTATCACTGATGATGGCTTGCCTTCTAATATTATGTACCGTTATTATTTTTGTATATTATATATTTAAATAGGTATTAGGTATTAGATAATTATCGAATTTGCTTATTGTGCCAATTCAGCAAGATTGTAAATATTGCTATTTTAAAATAAAATTAAAAAAACTTGTCAGAAATGACAAATGCGAAACGAATAATGGAAAAAAAATCGTACTGTTCACGATCCATAGTACCTTTATTGGTTCCACTACTCATCGATAGAGAATCATATCTACGATTTTATAGCATAATACCTATAGCAATTATTTTCTCATTTACAACGATCGTGGTGAATAATTTTGCTAGGTAGCAACGGTTCGAAAGTCTAAAACGAAATTGTTCGATCTCCCGTACCCTTCACACACGATTCTAACAATCACGATATATATTTTCTACATTTTTTATTTTGAGGGGGAGGGGGCTGAAAATTTAACTTTCTGCTAAAATGTTGAAATTACGGTACTTACAAAGGTATTACAGCATAGTATAATAGGTACGCATATGGCATATAATATGCAGCCATTGCGGTAGAATGGAATACTCGCTGCACTAGTGCAAATGCTCGGTTTTTGTTTTTGTGGTGGGTGAAGGGGTGAAAATCCATTTACTAGTTTATCTGATGAAAACGGTCAATCGAGGGGAAACATATATTATTACCTGTACGGCGTATACCGGAAAACGTATAATAATATGTATACATATAGCTCATAATAATATGTATATTTCGGAGCACGGAACGCACGATTTAACGATATCGAAATTAATATTATAATAATGTTTTATCTGATTCAGTCGTAAACAAAACTTCATAACTACCTATATGATATAGAGGTACCTACCTACTAAAATAGACAAAAAACAACGCATGTAAAATCTCGTTGAAATGCGATTTGCAGACATTCCAATATTGGTCGACGGATGCAGGAGCAATAAACTCGTTTACTCGTGTAGTCGTGTATAATATAATAAATTAACAGTAAGTATATAGTATTATTATATCATATATTATTATTATAATATAATTTTGTGAAAAAGTGGACGGACCAATGTTATGGTAATAATATGAATCCGAGACGAACAGGAAATGCGAACATAATATTATTTTCTAATCGAACGTTTTTATATTATTGGTCGAAGCCGATTATTGTTATTATACTTTGTGGAATATTGTACAACTGCGAGACATAAAATAAAATGTATCATTTATAATATATTATAATATTGTTGGATTCGGCTTAAATCCTTGTCGTGTGGGTCGTGGGCGGGTGTTTGGAAATAAAATAACATTTACGTACTTTCGTTTTTACAGGTGTGTGATAAAATATATTTATTATTTTATAATAATGACGACATTTTTTGTGGACATTATAATATTTGCATACAAGAATATGTTCGTGTGCGTTACGTTTACGTAATTTGTTTTCATTCCTCAAATACCACAAAATATGCAATTGTCGTAAAAAAAATGGTCCTCTTATACTCCAATCGATCTAAGCGCCGCATAACTCAATGTGTAAAACCGGTTGTTGGAGCTAAATTTAGAATCATTCGCCATATTAATATTTTATGTGAGTATTTGGACATTAAACTTGTACACATAATATTATTAATAGCTTCTTGTATTGCACTGCAGTTACTAAAAATAAACTTAAAAAAAAAGAGAATCTATAATAAATAAATATATAGCACCAGTATAGGAAAAGTTGTGTTCGTATTAATTACATATTACTAAACCATAATTCTTATGTATTATATTACTAGCCACTAGGTTTAGTACCTATAACTATGTAATTACGACCACATATAGGATACTTATGACTGAGTTATGAGATTCGTGTATTATGAATTAAAATACTGTAACATTTGAACAATAATTATTATTGTACCTATGATAATAATT
>WHPZ01582858.1:0-14608 GCA_016617965.1 Macrosiphum rosae | reverse complement strand
TGTGGTATGTGGTATCATCATATTTAAATTTATAAATTATATTGGTAAATCTTAAAAAAAATATAATGATTAATCGTACTTGTATAATATTCCATATATTCAAGTACAAGTATCAGGTCCACTAAGAATAATTTGCTTAAATTTAAGAGGCCAATATAATTAATGTAGTGTCTTTGCTTTAAAAACTATTACATATACCTATACAAATGTTTAGCATGGAATATAAACATATATGTATTTTGTTGTATATAATATTATACTTTGTACAAGTCGAGTGTAGTTTTTAATAACTGTTCCAATTGAATGAATTACTTATACAAATAAGTATTTGTCTGTTTTCAATATTGAGCCACGATGACCAATGACAATAATTGTCACAATTTGCTAATTATTAGCAAATTGTACAATTCAGATTAAAACCTACGCCAATTTCACAGATTTATTATGTAGGATTTTGTCGTTACCATTTTCCGGTTTGTTGAATTCTTTGCATTCTATCATCTGAAGTTTTACCATCGGCTGAAATCCCGTGTATTATGTACCCGATTATTTCGTATACACGGTTGTGTAATTTTATTGTATATTGATAGTTCAAAAGGCATAAATGAAAAAACATTTTGTCTTTATAAAATTCGTATTATTTATAGATGGATTTATTTTAATTACTTGATGAATTTTTTGGAGTGATAAATTGTCGCATAGTATAAAAGTTGTAATTAGGTTTTAGTTGGGTCTGTTATTTCTATTGGTACTCGAGATGGGTTAAATGTGCTTAAATAGTGTGTGGTTTAACTTCCAGTCTAGGATTTATGCTCGTAGTGTTGTATCCTTAGTTTATTGCACTGTTTTTAGAATTTGTAGTGTCTTAATCATTTGAATATATTGTTTTGTTGGCTTGATTTTAGTTTATAACATTATTTTAATTTTGTCTTATAATATAAAACAAAAATATGACATAATATACTATTGTGTAGGACATGTTGAAACTCCCAGAAATTCCCAGGAAACGATCTCGAAAAGGAATAGTCTCATTCCCGGTAATTCCCAATATTGTAAAAATTAAGAAGTCATTGGATGACCAAAAAACTACTGATTAAACCTTTTTAAGTATCTTGTAGAATCCCTGGATGGACCCCTATACACTGTACCTATATTACGTAATGTATGTTTAAATATACGTTTAAAATAAAGGAACGAATAATTGAATTAATATATTATCATATTAGTTGCAACCACTATTTGTAATACTTTCAGCAGATAGTAATAAGATTTAGCAAAAATGAGATTTGATAAATCATAATAAAATTATTTCTTCCGGTTATCATTACGGATGTCACTTCATACTCAATTTGTAAACCCGAGGGTGCCCGCTTTTAAGATGTAAAATGTACAGTATTTTTTATTATTTATATTCGAATTAAATTGAATAAGTTAAATTTTTTCTGGATTTGTTTTAATATTCTATTAGATCAGTAAGGTATTTGCTGAAATAATGTACAAATTATTTTTACTTGGAATTGAATATCTTATGTACCTAATGCAATTTGTGTATACAGGTTTTTAGAGTTTCTACAATATAAAGATAATTTTCAATGGGATAAGGGCAACTAGCCAATACTAGCACATAATGATGCCAGGTTTTGTAAGGTATTTACAATTTTTGTATTACGTCGAACAACGGTATAATACCCGATGTGACATGCTTAATAACGGTAGTATTAAAAAATATATAAATCATGCTTACTTTAATTGATAAAAATAAATATGATACAATATAATATTTAAAACCATCGTATCTATGAAATATATTTCACAAAGCTCTACTAATTACTCAATACGTAGAAGAGTAGTATTCTACATCATAATTCATAGTATTTACGTACAATATGATTTTTTAAGCATACATTGTATTATGTAATATTAGATTTAGTATTTAATACACTTGGACCGTTTTTAGAAATTATTAATGTTAATAGATTAACAGTAATCACTAACATTTTCAAATATTATTTAACTCCCCATAAAAAATCGACTTAACCCACTATCATAGACATATTATTATTATCCTTATTCCTTAGTACACAAAGTTATACACCTAAAAACTACTCGTTCGAATTTTTATCTAGATACATCGACATTTTAAATAATTAAAAATAGTTAAAATTAAAAATGGAGGGTTCCTATATTGAAAAACAGAAGTCTGTATTGGTACAGGAATATCCTTTAGTGGTACAAAAAAATCTCAAGTATTCGAAAATATAGTCTTAAAGAGTACCTTTTTAAAAATTCCGAATATCAGAATTTGAATACATGCATAATTTAAGCATAAAAATCGGGCGAAAAATGTTTAGAATATCGCCTTGTATAATATAGTTTATCAAGTCTCATATTAATATCGTTCCTAATACCCATTGATATTTGTATGATATTTTGTGGAAATGTACAGGTGATGAATTTATCAATCTCAATACGGTCGAGATTTAGATATTTAGGGATAATAGTTCTTCCATTAATAGCAAAAGTTGGTTTTTTTTTCTTATCGATTCCCTGATGAGCTCTTCGTCGTGAAACGTTAGCGACAAGGGAAAAAGGATCGTCGGTTTGTTGATTCAGGTGACAATATATTGTGAGACTATATACCTAGACAGGGACGGAACTTTAGGTGGGAAGGAACTTTCACCGAAGCAATCCTATTTTTCATTCTTCGTAAATCTTTGTATTTTATTTGAAAACCTATGGTTATATACTGAATTAAGTACCTATTAACGGTTTGGAAAATAATTTCCTTATTAAATGTAGTAGGTTGTATGTATGACGTTGTTATGTGGACACTGCCCTGTGTAAATAAATATTGTTATCAATTAATTCCTTATTATTATCACTACTTAAAAACCTAACGCATGCATATATTATTGTATTACATTTTTCTTGATATTAATTGTAACCAATTAATGTGATATTCATTTATAATGAAACATACAAAATTACAATTCGTATATAATATATATCTATGTTATATTAAATCCTGAATTACAAATTACAACAGACGTAGACTCCTACAACTAGTAATATATTATGTATAATATGCAATTTCAATCGCTGTATCTTATAACAAACATTATCGAAACAAATAATTGTATTAGTTCAATATACATAAAAGCTAATTTCAAACATTTCTATTTATAAAATTATAATATTATGATTAGTTTGTGTTTTAATCTAGCATAGAGAATAGTTTAAAAGTTTTAATAAAACTGTTGTGACGTTTAATGAAAATGTTCATATAAAATTATTCTGCTTAAAGCAAAGATCATGAAAACATTGAAAACTGAATTTTTAATTAGGATTTAGGAACAGAATTTAGTATAAAATATTGTTTGTGCAAAATCTATACTAAATAACAGAATAATTTATTAATCCAGTACTTACTAAATATAACTTATTTTAAACTTTGATATTTAGTAAAATGCTTTTTGAAGATTGAGTCAAAATATTATGACGTGTTTTCACTGTGCAATAGCATAATATCCTTTAATATTCAAAACGCCGGTAGTTTTTGGCAGGTGACTTTAGAGGTTACGATGTAATAATAATTATAATCACCTAACAACCCTTAAGTTCTTGTGAGGATCGCCTAACATAGTGTGAGCATTAATCAATTGTGGTTTCCGGCTAATTAACGCTGGCCAGCCGTTGTAAACGGTTCGTTTAGAGGAATCGTAGTTTGTAAACTTTTCCTGCGTCGTGACTGGGTTGTACAAAGTGGTTGAAAATTTGCAGTCAGCTTAAACGAATTACCTACTAATATGTTCCAAAATATCTAATATTTTGAAGTAATGAAGTTGTACAACACAATGTCACTCTGGGGATATTCTAGAATGATTGTAACTTGGCGGTTTCATATGAAGGATGTTGACAATATTTTAATTCGACAAGGACAGTATAAAGACTAATGAAAATCAAACTTTCTTCCACATCATCAATATAACAGATAAGAACAAAAGGTAAGCTATGTTAAATATTATAATAATCGTGATAACAATGTACTATAACAGTTAAATAGTACCAGATCATGTCAAAACATTTATGTCGTGATATTAAATTTAAAACAAATTGTATTGTACTATCGAATCAAAAACATTATTTTGAAATCACACACTTGATGATTACTAATTGTAGTTAATTTGTTCGTTCTTATAGTTTCAACCTCATCAACAGTGAACATTATTTTTTTTGTTAATATAGATTAAAGATAAACTTATGGAATAAGAATGTCTATCAATGTCTTTCATTTCGAAAATTTAATTATCTGTCAATACAAAGTAATTTTACTATAATATACATATGGATATGTATAATACATTTTACTACCTACTAGAATTTATTCATATCGATTGTGTCGCCACTGTCCAACACATAATGATTTACTGTTTGTGTGTTATTTTCTTAATTTTATTTTTGTTAACAGAGAAACTTACAATAATTTTTTAGACTGATTTTTTTTTTGTTTATTTAGAAAAAGACGTGGAAACTATGGCTATACTGATTGTCACAACAATTTTCTAAAAGATTACATTTCATAAATTATTTTAATTTTGGCAAACTTGGCAAATGCTTGTATATTAGCCTAACAACTGTAGGTTTTCTGTGGACGAAGAGTTCGGGACTTCTAATACTCATATAATAAGGTTTTTAAAGGTAAAAAGTAATTGTAATAACGTTCTTAGTTAAGGATTTATCATTCTGCATTCGTTAATTTCTGTCACATTGAAAATGTAACATTGTATTCAAGGTACTATTGTGTAACATATCTTTTGGAAATTGCCATTATTAGTTGTAAATTAATAGATAGGTGCCTTCTTGTTTGATATATCATCTCCCCCCCTCTACGAGCCGTATACAACATATAACCCCTCAACCAGGTGACCTTACGTCAGCAGTCTTTAACCTAACAATCGATATTTCTCTGTATCTAGTTATCTTAGGTGCATGTTTGCTTAGTATGGGATTTTTTTATGGATAAAAGTTAATAATTTTTTGTTTTTATAATATTTGAAATTGTGATTTATTATATTATGATCATGTTAGTATGCAGTTGGCATGTCACTATATTGTGTGTGTAATTTCAATTGCATACACCCATCTCACAAACGTTATTAACAAACTTATTTTTAAATATGAATTGTATTGAGTTATTCCTTGCAGTTTTTAATACTGACATTCAATTTTTACAAAAAAGAAACAATACAAAGTTAAAACAAATAAATTCTGTAACATTTAAAAATCTTTTTATAAGTAACATATTTTTTGTGTTTATTTACGTGTAATCATAATTCAATAATAATAATAAATATTTATATTTATATACTAATAATTTACAACAGTATATTTATTTAATTACTTTTATTTGAAAGTTTTGTAATGGAATATTACAACTATCTATATATAATTGGTAGCCGCCTGTTGGTAGACGATATCATACAAGTACTAATTTTATGATTATAGTTAAACAAATTAGAATTTTTTCATATGAAATATGTAGTGTACGTACTAGTGTATGCGTTATACATTTTTTTTTAATTAATGCAAAAATATACATTTGATCACTACTATAATAGTAGTATACAGGAAACACTATTTCCTACCGAAATTGTTTTAACTTATAAACTTACTTCAAGTAAGTCAGTTCAGGTCAGACATCTGTAGGTGTATAAAATACGTTTTTTTCGGACAGGACATGACTATAGCTAACAAAGACCCCTAGGTCAAAAATCAGTATAGAGGACCATTGTATAATTGCGTTTTGTGTGAAACAGGGCAAATACTCGCTGGTCGATCAATAAGCCGTGAACAATGCTCTGTCCGCTCCCGAACAGAATGGTATAAAAGAAAATTGGTCGATTTAGGGTAGTGCACCAAGCAGGAAATCATAGTTTTTCAGTATTTTTTTTTTTTTTTTTATTGAAGATTGGGTTTAAGCATTAAATTAAATTCTTATTAAATGTCCTCATTCATGTAAGATAAATATATAAAAATATTATTGATCTAGACTAAAAATGTTAAATCATCATTAGACAAAAAAAAGAGAGAAAGTAGGTAACCAATCAGCTGTACAGTAGTTATCGAGTTTAACTATCGTCATTGAAAAAGTCACTATAAATATTATTTTAACGGATGTTTTAAATTTGAACTGAATGATAAATTATTGCATACGAAATACGATTCTGAGCGAAGAAAGTCTATCAGCCTTTGTTACTAAGTATATATGAGTATAATTGAGAAGAGAGCTACGATTTTTTACTTTTACCTAATGTACCAAGTAGATCCAATTTGCTACCAGAAACCACCATCCTCTAAGTTTAAACCAAAGCATTTTTAGCACTTCAAAAAGACGTGACGTCAACGGCTAACCTACACAAAACAAAACCACAGACATCATAGTAAACACAATACGCATTAATTTTGTTTCCCTCAGAATCTAAAATTTGGAATTAGTTAGGTACTTATCTAGGGATGTATCGAGTAATACTAATATAATATATTAGTGATTGTGAAGATTATTAAATATATGATCACGAAATATTGTTGGAAAATATTATAAAGTTTAAATTTTTATAGTCTTGATTAAAATAAAATAATGCGATAATGTGATATAATAACAATAATAATAATTAAGTTTGGATCAGAAATGGTATCTGGGTAGCGCAGGCATTGATCAACTCGTTTTAACCACTTTGACGTTTTGAAAACTGTGCAGTTGTTAAATGATATAAACATTTAATGTTCTATATTTATCCAATATTATCCTACTATCTTGTAGCAAATATCTCCTATAACTGAATAATAATTTATCATACTGCACATTTTTGAACACAGATCGTTGTTAAATCATTTTCAATAAATAACCAAGATCAAATTTACTTACTTCTTGAATATTATTATCGTCTATAATATTATGTATTGTTATTCTAAAACTGAAAAAGATATGAACCCCTCGAAATACATTCCAAATATTCTTGTGAATGCGATTACCCACGGGTTTTCTCGTTACGCCCAGTTGGGGTGGTATTCCCGTTGCATTTTCGTTTTCGTTTAAAGAGAGATTTGTAAATAATATGGTCTTGGTCTCCCGAGCCTTTTTTTCTTCGGAAAGCGAATTATGCCGGAACACAATATTATATTTGATCCACAACTGTGGATTTATTTTTCTCGGATTCACCTCGCTTAGGTTCTTAGCTCGCTTTATCGATTTTAATTTATACAATGAAGCCCAAAAGTCATGAAATTAAACATCGAATAGGCGTTCGGTATGCCTGTAACGCGGTCAGAACAGGTCAGGTACCACGGTATAGTCTTCTACCACTTACCACTATTCAAAACTGTGGTGGGGGGGGCGAAGGGTTCGAGTAAAAATAGGTTTTTGGGCTAATACATTTTATAAAACGTAAAAAAGCTCAATAATATTTTAAGAAAAAATGCTGGTGGTGGTCTTAACCCTAAACCCCCTCCCCGACGGATCTTGATTTGATTGTATATTATTATAATCGTATCGGCAGCTGTCTTGCGCATCACCCTCAATAATTACATGACGAGTCTATTCCAAATGTCTATTTTAGTATCGCCCACTTATACTGCAGCCATATGCATGCTCCCGAAATCGACTCCGGTCGGTTACACCGTTTTTCATTGGTACTCTGTAGTAGTTATAGCGGAGAAGACCGTCGTAACATTATGTAAGACGTAAGTACATACTTTGTCGTTGACGGTTGCAGTGCTCGGCTCATTAAACCTAGAACTTTTTTTTTAAAATACTTTTGATATTATAATATTGTGCGTTCGGCTAAATGTGCTTGCTGGATGTGGTGGGGTGGTATGAATATATGTGCGTGTACATATTATTAGCCGTCCCCGCGGTGTATACTTAGGTATATATATATATGTGTGAGTGTGTACAAATACTGCAGAGTGCATGCATACAATAGGGGCTCGGATTACGTCGTTTAGCATGCTTCCTTTTATGTTAGAATTTTTAATTGAAAGAGCATTGACGACTGTTTCCTCTCTCACTCACCCCTCTGTTGTCCACCAACTTTTGCAAAACGTCATATTATACTCTCTCTCACACACACACACACACACACACACACACAATCACAATCACAATTACATCGTACGTTTTCTAAACGCAAAAATATAATAATATGAGAGGGGTGGTCCGTGCACACGCATGATCCCTGCTGTAACACACGCGTATGTAACGACGCAACTCGCGCGCGCCGTGTGCCGGCAACAGCCGTGGCGCGCTCGTCGAAGGATCGTCGTCGTCGTCGCCGCCACCACCACCGCTACCACCACCACGGTTACGCCACGACCGCGCGCGTTAGTAACGTTTCGGTATCGCTACCGCGCGCAACCCGACGCCGCCGCCGCCGACGACGACGACGTCGTCATAACATTTTTACCTAGGACAACGCACGCAGACCCTCGCGGGGACTTCCGAGACTCGCGGCCCGCAATTTTATATCGTCGTCGTTTATTTCGTAATAATTATTAACCATCGATCATAGAAAATTTTACCATCATCACAATCCAAATTTTTCTGCTGATCGTTCCGTTCGCATCGTCGCCGCGGTGCAGTTCTGTCGGGGGCTGCGTTCCCGAGGCAGACGATACTTCTCGCGCCTATCTGCCGCGGACATTCGCGCGCATTTCACACCGCCGCCCTTTTAGAATTTTCAAAGATAGTTTTAATTTAGTTTCCATGTGCGTCTGTGCGAGGGTTCGCGATGGATCTGAGTAGACCTCCGATCCGGTAACTCGTCGTATACCGGAAATCTGCGTTTTCCGTGTAAGTGTATATAGTATATATTATAATATATATATATATATAAATATTATCGTGTAAAATATATTGGACGAGGAGTGTCGTGTCACAAATCTGTACAGGTCTTACTGGGTTAAAATTGTATTTTAAAATACATTGGTTTTTAAAAACCCACATAAACATCAGATGCCAATCACGTCCGAATCGAACTCCTGTTTCTTTAAAATGCTATCATTTCTTATGTGTAAATCGAAACGCGCATAAATAACTGCCTATAAAGTACTGCTCCAGCTATAATATTGTTGTGTTATTAAACATGTTTTCAACAACCATAGGACGTACCTACTATAGGTATAAACGATATATTCACAGTAGTTATACGTGATATAAATCTCAAGACGTGTGGCCGATCAATTATTATTTTTATCATTATTGTTATTTTTTTTATGAAAATTTACTGGTATTACCTACATATTATTTTGAATTAATACATATATATGTATATATATTTTTTTTTTGTATTTAAAAAGTGCTTAAAAGTTGTTTTTGAATAAAGAAAATGTGTTATATTATGCTCCTATGTCCTATAATCATAACTTTGCACATAATAATATAATGTGTATTTTATTTACATAAGTTGAGTTCAATAAATAAACACCTAGGTATTTTATTTAAAAAAAAATTGATAATCTATTTGTGACTTCTATGATAAAAATATTTTGTTTCTAATCTTATACGGAGAACAACTTAAATGTGCAACTAAGTTTAGTTATTGCTTTGGGAATTGTTAGCTTAGGGAATTTGAGTTTCGAACAAAGGGATCTAATGAACGTATCTAGTATGCGTAAAATAATATGTGGCTAATAGACTAAAGTTTATTGACTGAATATTATATTTGAAATAATTTTAACTTTTAACATATCATGCCAATGATAAAAACTGTTAACTTTAAATACAATTTATTGATAACATAATATACAATAACTTGCCTATTCATCACATCTCCTGTAAAACTTGTACTGATAAAAATATACGTTTATACAATACATGTCGAAATAAAATCTATTATTATAACTTACTGTTATTACTTATTATTATCTGTAATAATTGAACATCATTAACTAATATTATGTATTAAATTGAACTTTATATAAAGTAAGTAATTTTTTACTATCTAGATATTACCTATAGTATCTGATAAATATTAAAAAAATATATTTTATGTTTGTAACTTACGAATTAGTTATAAGTACCTAATTAAAAATTATAATTAAGTTTCTCTAACTTTTCATCAGCATGAGTTAAATCTCCAAAATGTAATGTAAACAACATATTAGCTTCAATATTTAATTTAATTTTTCGGTATCCATTATTATAGTCAACCGTAAGAAATGTATTATTCATTTGATTCAAGAAAAATAACTTCCGCAATTGTACAGTTAGAAATTGTTGTATAAACATGTGTTTGAAGTCCCTTCTCTATATTAGGATATAAATCCATAACATAATCGTATTAATATTTATTATATATTGAGGAGAAATGCATTTAATGTCTTTGTCTGAAGATTGTAAATAAGATTTGAAATGTATAGGTTCATTCTGTTGACAATGCTTATTCGGTATTAGCCAAAACTTACCATCCCCGTGATCTGACTGCTCTGGCCTGGGCAAAATCTACCCTACCAAAATCTTGTTTTATTTATATTCCAATTATATATATAATTGGTTATTTGTATTTTATTAACAAATTAAATTGCAATATATAATTATAATATATGCGTTGACAAAACAGATGTCATTTGAAGAAAAAAATTAAATTGGTCAATGTACAATATTATTATTCAACAAAAAGTCACGTAACGATTATTTAACTACTCTATTAATCTCAATTTGTTTAGAAATTTGTAATACTTTGTGTATTATATTATAGCAGTCTCAAAATATATTAAAAAACTTTTTGAAATAAAAATAAAAAAAATACTGAAATGAATATTTGTGGTAGAAGTAGAGTAACTTTAAATCTAATTTAAAACTAAAATAACACTCTAGATCCATAAACAGTAATTTAAATTAAATTTATATTTAGAAGATTATACTTTGCGTCGTCTAATATATAGGTAAAAAAATTGTTTTTGTTAAGTTTTATTTAAATATTTAATTAATAATTAATATCTTTGGTAAGTATTTAACTGTATGTCATAAATAATAAATTATAATATTAATTTTTTTGTATTTCCTATATAAACTTATAATTTTATTAAGTATACTTAATACACTATTTTACTGTAGTACAATCATTACGAGACTACTTAAAAGTAAATAATTATAAATTCTTATCGAATAATGAAGTAATATTACTTATATCATTATATGCATATTGCATGCATTTAAATTTCGGATATAATATTATGATATGAATAAAAATATACTAGTTGAGTTAAGACTTTTCATTCATTAAGAATATTTAATTGCGTTATTTTATTAGAATATCTAATAATTAACACAATGGTATGAAACACAGGTATATAAATATGTTAAGCATTGGTGTGGTGGATCAATTTTTATTTTTTTTATCAATTGTTTTTAAAAATCAATATAAGTTATCATGCGTGTTGTGGCACTTAAGCTAAATCTTGAATCAATTACATTTTTGTGTTTTTTCCAGAACTATGTCTTATAAACATTAAATGTTTTAAAGTTTATATCAAGTGTTTGTTCACTAATAGTGAACTTTGTGTAAATTGGGAGTTTGCCGCATTGCCAAACATGTTTAGTCAAACAACATCGGAGAATATTCGTATGAAATATTTATGTGATTTCGATATTATATAGGCTGGACGCTGCTTTAAATGGTTGGATTAAATATCGATTTGTATACTATATGTGGCCCTACGTAGGCTGGCAATAAAAGTTATTTGTAAATTTGACTTTATACGGAAAACTGTTATAAATTATTTGGTTTTGCTTTCTTTTTGAGATAACATTATTATATAAGCGAATCGTTCGGGAAATTGTTTACATTGGGGTGGTCTACATACCTACCCTCTTTGTCAGCCCTGTGGCCAGTATATAGCACATTATATTGTCCCCTCCAACGGATTATAGTTGTCATTTTATGGAAGCAAAATCATGACAGGAAAGAGGCAGCATTGGGGAGAAGGGTGCGGGATAGAGATAGAGAGAAAGAGAAAGAGAGAATGAGAGAGAGAGAGAGATGGATCAAAAGTTTGGTAAACGGATAAAGAGTATTTATGCTTAAACTCAACCACCCCTATATAATAATATACGCTTTCGTTAATGTCGATGGTAGCGAGGGCGGTGTAAGTCGGCGGAGCATTGCTATTTAAATTCACGTTATCTGTGCGTCGCACGACTACGTTATAGAAATTAGCCTGGGTGGTGTAAAACGTATTTAGGATTTTTCAGTTGTTGTTGGGGGGGGGGGGTTGGAATATTATTATTTGACGTCGATAAATAAAAAAATAAAAATGTAATCATATTATTATTAAAATTAATAAAACGCATTCATAGCTTCCACATAATATGATGTATACAGGGCGATCCATTTAACGTAAGACACTCAATATTTCAGGAATAACTAACGTTTAACAAAATATTTCTTTTAAATAATTTAAAGTAGTTATTAAACAACATTCTTGGGAAAAAATATTAATTTTTCCTATTTTTTATAGCTTTTATTTTCAAGGTATCTACACTCTTTGAATTCTGAAGCAGAATATTATTCATAGTATTTCAGTCTATAAAAATGCATAAAACACTTTAAGCGTTTCAATCTATCTGGTTGCAACAAATTACATCCTCTTCTTGGTATTTCACAAACAAAAATCTTCAAATAAACTGAAAAATATTTACCCTTAATCAATTATCTATATTATATTATTCTAAGTCTCTAAATGTCATACTAATTTAAATTCTCATAGTAATCCACTAATTAAACATTATCCTCCATCTCACTTTCAGTAATGTACTTAGAAGACTAAAAAGAGATTGGCCTACTGATTAAAAAAAATTAAAAACAATAATATTTAAAACGTTTCAGTCGGGTGGCACTGCTGATGGCTTTCCCATAAATATAAATATTTATTTTCTATGTTATAATATTTTTTTTTATTTTAACTTATGTACTTATTATGCGCTATAAAACTGTTTAAATTGTAAATGAAATCTTTTTTTAATAATGAAAAAAAAATTAAATATGGTGACAAGTATTTTAGTTTGTTAGTAATAAGTAAGTATATATTTTCAAGTTTAGATGAGCGTAGTAGTGGACTAACATTTTTTGGGGGTACCACGTGTACCATTTAATTTATCTAAACTTTAAATACGTATAACTTATAAGTTATAACTCATATTATACAACTTCTCCAAAATTCGATTTTTATGTATTATAAAAATAAAAAAATGTTTGCTTTTGAATAAGGAATTAAAAATGCATGTTGTTATAAAAGAAAAGTACATAATATTTAAAAAAAATTATAACGATAGTACATTCTTTTTAGAAAAACGTTCATTTGAACGACTTAAAATTATTTTAAAAAACGTTCATTGGTAGTTTTTGGAATAACGATAGGTCGTCTTTTGTGTTAAATAACGGATCATCCAGTATAATAATAATAACAATATTATAATAGTTGGGCTAACATCGATGGGGTATCGAAATCGCGCACGTAATCCCCCAAAACCCCCTCATCCTCATAAGGCGCCACTGATGGTCCAGCGTAGCATAGTAGGTAGGTAGTTATAGCTCCACATCGGAGGTAAAGGCTGTAACATTTTCCGCGTTTATCCTTTGCGTACGTTTTATCCCGTTGTAGTACAACGAAGGATATACGGCTTCTTGAAAACGCGGTTGGGGGTGGGTGAAGGATGTAACGAAAAGGGGATTCTTGACGGGGGTTGGTTGGACCCGATAAAAGTTGATTACTATTCGTTTGCCGCTGCCACGGGCCGCCTTTACCGACGACGACGACTATGCCCAATATTATTATCGGCAGCCTGCGCGCTATAACAATAGAATGTAATAATAATAATAGTAATAATATGTGCCGGTCGAATGTGTGCAGTGTGGAGGTAGCCTACAATGTAAGCGTCTCTCTGAACCCCCACAGTTACCACCCCCGATTGTCAAATATATCGTAGTAGGTAACAAGCTCACGGTCGTCTAGAGTCCAACCCATATATTGCAGTAATATTATAATATCATAATATAATATATTATAATATATTTTTTCTCTATTGAAATTCCTACATAAAATTTTTATATATTTTGACAATAACAGTAAATATTCCATTGCATATTCATATAAATGTGATGTTGATGTACGGACGTATAATATAATAACTATAATGTTAACATCATAAAATAATAATAATAATAATAATAATAATAGTAATAACAAGCGATATTATCGTTGGCGACCCCGAATTTTGGTTACTCTAAATAATATGAAAATAAAACTTACGTCCAAGTGATTTTTTATCACCCCCAACCGTCCATGGCACACGGGTCATTGCTTTGAAATCGAATAGACGTTGAATACTAATTTGTTTCGCGTTTGTCGCCCTTTTACAAACAAATTGTATACAGCATGGTTATTATACAGCTGTTATATCTATGAACATATTTATTTTGTACGGCGACATTATGGTTTAGTGATTAGGTTTTTATTTATGCAATAATTTATAGTTCGTTTAATCTAATTTATCATAATACAGGTATAATTTATCCGGTTATTCACTTACGTATAATCATAGAACAGTATA
>WHPZ01582857.1:0-10330 GCA_016617965.1 Macrosiphum rosae | reverse complement strand
TTATAGGTCAAATTTTGGTTTAGTACCATAGATATGTATATAATATGTCTTATACCTAGACTGACATACCGTCTCCGCTCAGAATCGTTTTTCTTATACAATGATGATATTATATCGTTGAATTCAAATTTAATATCATCCATTATACAGTGACCCACTTGTAACCTACTGTACAGCAGAGCGACACCCACTTGCCCACCTTTTTTTAATCGATTTTAATTTTATAATAATACAAAATAAACAATATTTTAAGTATAAGCGTTTTTCGGAGGCATTTAGTATTATGCCATATATCGTATATGAACTCCTTTTCATAGTTATTTCGCAAGCGTGTCTGTAGCCTGCAGTCATGCCATACTATAAATTATAATATAATATAATATAAGTATAGTCGTATAATATTTGAGGTACTCGGAGCATGATAATAATATTATAATCAACAATGCACTCATATGCAACTCGGCGTTTGCTTCGCATTCGACGACAACGACAATAATATAATAATAAATAAACCTATAACTTAGATATTGTATACTTTGAAGTATAAAACGGGAAGGGAGAACCTAATACTTATACAGTTATTTATGACACACCGTGCCAAAGACAGCACTTTGGATAAATAATTTTATCAGCATCTGAAAATTTTTTTATTTCATATTTGTTAGGTAATTTTTAGGTTAAAATTTTAGTATTTAACGAAAAAAAATTCTTAATTATTTTTAAATAATAATTATTCAATTTTGAAAGATTATTATAATTCACTTCCCGATATATTTTGTACTTTTTAACAATATATTATTGAATAGTTGCTCATTTTGCATAATAATACATACACTATAATATTATTCGCGTTGACATAGTAAAGTGTTATGAAAATTTTTTGAAAGTCAAAGTTTCCTCGGCGAATGCGATCAATTTAAAAAAATATTACACTGTACGTCTGTACCTATAAATATTATATTAAGTATAAGTACCTATACCTACCTATTGTACATTATATTTTACACTATTGTGGTCTATCAGTCGGATAACTATCCCTGAGGTACCTACGCCATATTAATGACGAATACGATTGTCCATTTTCGTCGTCGCCAATATTGTCACAGTATAATGCGTAATGCTCTAATACCTATTATATTTCATACCAGTCCTATTGTCTCTAGCCTCTACTAGTAATAATATTATATCATTATTATTATTGTATAATATTCTGTTGACGAAGACGATCCCAAAACTGAGGGCATCGCGTCACGTCATTTCTCCGCAAATTCATAATATAATTATTCATAAGTGCGAAATGCGATTCCTTGTAAACTGTCTATCTTAATAATATTCGCACATTATTAGAAGATACATATGACTTGTTGTGTGTAGTGTGTATAAATCATGCATAGTAGTGCCATGGTAGTGCCATGGTAGTGTCGTAATTATGGAGTGGGATGACGAGGATAAATCCACCACCAGAGACTTAAGATTCCGAGTGGAATGAAGAATATATTGTTGCAATGATGTTTTTTTTTTAAATTATTTTTTGTGTCTCTATACAACTTTTACAACTTTATACGATTTTCAACTTTAAAGATTGAATCTAGATTTTAATTTTAAGAGATAAAAATGGATAATTCTCAAACATTTTTTAAATAATCAGGAAAAAAAATGTGGGCAAGTGGGTTTCGCTCTGCTGTACAGTAGTTTATAAGTACCCGTCACTGTAATGGATTGTGTTAAATTTGAATTCAATGATATAATTTCATTATATACAAAAAACGATTCTGAGCAAAGATTTCCAATCAGCCTATGATATATTACTAAGTATACTTGATGATGTTATTGTGAATAAAATAATTTATTTACCTATTTAAGTGGAATCTTGTTTTACATTTTCAATCCTTACCTATAAAAGTTGAACATTTTATAAATTTTTAACTACAAAATCATTTTTATATTTTGTCAAAATTAGAACTTCAAATGCTTATAAAAAAAATTTGGACTATGTATTCTTAATATTTTTCAACTTCTATTGTAACAATATATATCAGGAGTAAGGAGACTTTTATTAAATGTTCACGTTTTCTGACCCAACAAATAAAATTGAATTTACATTTTTAAACTGGTATTGTAACAATAAGTGAGGAGGCTTCAGCTTTGCATTACATTTTCAAGAATTTTAACCAAAATGAAAAATGTATTTTCCATTTATTAAAAAAAAAAATAAAAAAATTTAAAATTTAAAATCTCGAAAAAAGCCAAAATATTTTGAAAATTTTATGGAGTATAAAATATGATAAAATAAACATATGTCATAAATTTCAAGTATTTGCGGTTATTACTTCATTAGTTATTGAATAAAAACCAAACAAGAAAATCGTTGTGTATGAGAATATATCCGATGTCTAACTTCAAATTTTAATTTGACTTTCCTGTAGACATTTTTTTTTGCTTTTGCAGACCAACTTTTATGAATGATCAAAGCAAGAAAAGCACAATGTAACTTTATACCTTTGTATAAAGTTCCAGGAAAATCCGTTACAAGTTACAAAAATAACCGAATTAGGTACATGTAACTATGATAGTATGCCCAACACCGTTGGTTACAGTGTTACACCATATAATAATTAATAGCCACTTGTAGCCTGCTGTAGGTAGGTATCTGCATGTTTATACCATATTAACCGAACCCGTGAAATGTATAGCTCATGTCAGGATATTTCTAGAAATTAGTAATTCGCTACACTAGCATCGAATCATTATACTCGGGATACGACTGGAAAAATAAAATTACACTTTTCATTTTTCATTTTTCAACGTTCTTATTTAATATTCTGTACCGCTGCGACCTGTGCAGCGCCATACGAATTTATAGACTAATAATAATAATAATAATAATAATAATATTATGTAACATTGAAGAAAACTTTTTTTATTTTATTTTTTTTATTCGTGCCAATTCTTCTAATAATTTATGTATGATCCGAATATGTGCAGAACCCCATCAAACATATTCACCCTTTATATTATACATTATATACGGTAGGTATTCATGGTTACCATTAAAGGCAGCGTACCTATATACTTGTGTTGTTCTTTTTTTTGTATAGTCGCATATGCAAGAAAATATTTAATGTCTAACGTTACTACTATCAATACTCTACTGCTACAAAATTACGTTCAGCGAGTATTTAATTCTTTTTTTTTTTAGTTTTATTTTGAATTCTTTTGAACGCCTATAAAAAAAAAGTTTGTAACTAATATTATTTTAATGACACAAATAATGTATTCTCACTAGTCGTTCGTCCAATCTGAACGTCCCATCATAATGTTATAGGTACACGACCATTACACGACTACAACACGAGTCTTATTGTTTTTTAAGATAAATTATATATAGGTACGGTACCTACTGCTGTATTATGATTTTATGATGTGGGAAAAAAAATAATTTATAAAACAACTATTGGGTCGTTTACAGCAATAAGAAAACGTTTTAAATAGCATATTTTACTATAATTTCAGTTAACAATATTATTCAAACACCTGATCGTAAAAAATAAAAAATTATTGAAGCCCTGGGTAGGCCACTGTCGAGGAGCACATATTTTATTTGACTTCATATTATGTAAACCAATGACAATGGATATGATCTAACATATAGTCAAAGAAAATAAAACATTACTTAGTTACTATTCGTATAATAAGGTTAGTTTTTTCTTCTTCATAGTATAGAAACCTTTTTTATTTTATATTGTTGACTGTTGTATACCTGTTATAATAAATGTTATACACGGTAACAGATTTTTTTTTACTACCTACTCAAGGATATAGTGCCCAGTGGTGATTCAAAATTCTGTTTTATAAGCCCCCATTTTTGCTGTAAATTATTTAGTGGATAATTTTTCGAAAAGGTTGATGTACCTAATTCTAAATTTGAATGAGTAATTTCTTAGTTATCAAAATGTATGTACTCAGGATAATACTCCTTAAAAGTGGCTTTACAAAAATATAAAATAGACATAATATTGGACCATTTTTACAAACTATAAATGTTGATGGATTAATATTAGGTAATTATTAAATTGCTCAAGACGTCAAAGTGGCCCCCATATCAACCAAACCCATTATAATGGACTTATTAGCATTTTTCCTTAATATATACAAAGTTAAATAACTCAAAAACTACTCGTATGAATTTTGATTTTGATATTACGTAAAATTTTTCAGAAAAATTATCCACTGAATAATTTACAGTGTAAAAGGGGTTATCATTTAAAAAAACAGATGTTTGTATCTCCACAGGACACGTATTCTTAATTAGTACAAAATATGGTGTTTAAGTGTATTTAAAAATATCAGATTTTAAGCAACTGCATTATTACAGAAGAAAAAGAGTGATGAACATGCTTGATAAATCACTCTGTAAATACAGTTTTAAAAAAAAACATTATTTACTATGTAATTAAATATTATGGGTTTATGTTTAATTGTATAAATAGTAAATACACCCCTAGGCTATAGGCGGTATGAGTAGCAGTAACAATATTATGTAATTTTAAATTCTCAGTGGTGCGCTGAATTTATTGATTTTACAATTGTACCCACATATTATTATGTGTTTTAGATTCTGAGAAGATCGATGAATGTATTGAGTTTACAATGGAGTGTGTTGTTTTTTTTTTTATTTTAGATCCTGAGTGGAACGATGAATGTATTGATTTTACAATGATGTGTGTTTTTTTATTTTTTTTGTGTCTGTGTACACGATATAATGCTTCGATTTTCAACTTCAATTTAAAATTGAATAATTATTTTTTAGTTAAAAATTTATAAAATGTTCAACTTTTATATCTAGGGGTTGGAAATTTAACTATATATATTATATAGTTGTATAGTTTTATATCTATGATAGTATCAGGGTTTGTTGTTGATGTATAACTCGTTATAAGTACCAAATTTATATTGTTTTATGATTAATTTGGAATTTATTATAGGTACCTATTATAGGTCAATTTTTTTTAATACCATAGTTAAGTATACAATATGTATTATACAATGATATTATATCATTGAATCCAAATTTAATACCATCCATTATACAGTGACCCACTTGTAACCTACTGTACAGCAGAACCCCTTTTTTTCATAGATTTAAAATAGAAAACATTTTGTGATTTTCAACTTCAATATATTTTTTTGGTAGGAAAACGAATCTAGTTGGTACTTTTTGGGGGTCAAAATTAAAAATTCCGAGTACTTAGAAAACCTAAAAAAAAAAATAGGGAAAACAGGAATTTTTAAGCAAAACTATAGTTTTTGACCTAATCAGTTTTCTTATTTTCTTTTAATTTAAAGATGAATAGTATTGTAGATACTTTAAATTTTCACCAAATGTGTGTATCAATATTTTCTATACATGATATAACTTTTTTAAATATTTTAGGCTATTTATAGACATATATGACATGTTCAATTTTATAGACTTATTTATATTTATACCGCTGAAAAAAATGTTTTCAGTCAAAAAGCTTTAAATTATTCGAATATAAGGTTTCTTGTGAATTTTCATGCACGATTTTTTTTTATAGACACTAAAAGCTCTAATTTGTACGAAATAAGATATTTAAACGAATAATAACGATTTCAGTCATTTTGTTGTGATTAAATAATATTTTTTGTGAGGATTTGAAACTTTTGCGTAGTAGGTTTAATATATTATTATATTTTATATTTACAGTGACATTTTCAAAATGTTTAGAACAATTTTAAGCAACTGTCAATTTATTTATTTTTTTTTTATATAGTATTCCCGACATTGTCATCTTAGCTTTTTGCTAAAACGTATCTATCATTTTTGACATTTGGAAAAATAGATATCAATAATATAAGTCAATAAAATAAGATAATGTTACAATCTTTAACAATATATACCGTAGTCTAGAATATTATAATATTTATGAACTGTGAACAATTAGAAGATGTACCTAATAATAATATCATAATAGAAGGTTAAGTTGGCGTACGCAGGAGGTGGGTCTGTAGAATTAGTCTGTAGAATTTCACACTGCTTCACAGAATTTATGTGGTTGAAAAATTTGATTACCAATTTTTTTATGTACTCAGTTTTGTGACTAGCTGGAAGTATCCGTGAAGTGCGAACAAACCGTGGAGGATTTGATATTGTCCTCAGAACTTTAGATAGATGCATTTATTTAGGTATACGGTATACCACAAACCCTTTCACTGCGTTTTACATAAAATCGGTATCGACTTAAAAATTAATAACATAATAATAGGTAGATACTGGGTACATGATGTAATATAGCTGTATACCATTATAACTAATAAGATTATGTATAGGTAACCGCGGTTACAACCATTGCGAAATGTATGTACCTACCTATACAATTTTAATTTTTCGCTATTTAAACAATCGTGAAAGTTCTCAGTGGCGTACACATAGATATTTTCAACGGGAGGGGTTACTTAAAAAAATGATATGCGTATATGTATACCAAAACGTTTTTTTGTTAATTTTATAATTTGTACACATCTATATATACCTATACATATAGTAAAAAATACTAAGGGGGTGGTTTGAACGACCAAACTCCCCCCCTCCCCTCCCAAGTGTGTACGTGGCTGAAAGTTCTATTATATATAGACGCATAACTGATAATATATTTAGATATTTTATATTTCTATAAAATAATATTATCTATGTAATATGTTATTGGTCTTATTATTAATTACTATTATAAATTATAAACTACCCATCGAGATTAAGCCGCGGGTCAGTCTCAATGCCGACACCGGACGAAGAGGTATCTTCGAATCCGTAAAGAAACTTTAGGCTATACTTTTATAGCACAGTGTCATTTTGCGTTGTCTGTTACTGACATTTAGATGCGAACCGTAAAATAGAAACTCGTTTAAAAAAAAAAATGTACACCACCACGTCAGTTATGAAAATGGTATGTAAAACATATGTAAATCGCATCACCACAACGAGGGCGGTAGGAAGAACAAAGAGACAATATATTATATAGGCGTATATATAGTCTAATTATTATAAAAAAAAAAAGGAAGAATATCGATCCCATCGGTTATAAACCGAATTTCCTATACGATACACATAATATTAGGTATATATTATACAGGTATAGATGGTAGGGATTATATAAATATTTAACATATTTTCATATAATATATAGGAGGATGGGGGGTGGACTATTCTTTTAACAGTACATACCGCGATTACCCATCTCGGAAAGTGTTGACGTTTTTGAAAATATTTTTCAACATAACTTAAGGTCATTATAAAACTTTATTATTGAAAAAAAAAATCTGACAGATTTTTTTATAGTTTCAGCTAGCATTTTTTTAAAAAAATATTTTTACTCTTGAATTGGGTAAAGCATATTATGCATTTTTGATTTCATATTCAATTATTTCCGAACCATATAATATTTACATTTGACTACTTTTCATAAATAAATAAAAAAAAACCTATTCAATGTTTAGATGAGGATATCAAGCCGAGCACCCCGAAAAATATTGGACCACTACCACTCCGCCAATCAAAGTTTAAATAGGTACCTACTAGTTGGTAACTAATAATTAACTGCTCGCTGGAATTCAATTTTTATGCCTCCATAAAAATTCAAAGAAAAATAATCTTCTGGGAATATGGTAATATGCAGGTCACTAAGAAGACGCTTCACCCGCATGTGTTGTCTCTTTCCCACAAATGTAAAACATAGCAAAAATTGTTTTTCGCTCAAACTGTAATCCAAGCTATAAGAAACCTAATGTTTACACTATAAAAAGGAGAACAGTTACTGTTTAACATTGTTTTATTTTACTCGATATCACAAAAATAAAAAATAAATTACTGTATAAAAAATCATTATTTTTGAGTTTTTCAATATGGAATTACTTTTTTTTTAGTTCTGATATCGAAAATATAAAAACCACGTTACACAGTAAATAATATCCTCTATATATTGTGAAATTTGTCTGTTAAGATTGGATTACAGCCCGAGTGGTTCTTAGCCACGCAAAACAGTTTTTTCTGTTTTACATTTGTAAGATGGAAACAACAAGTAGGTAATGCGGATGTACCGTCCTCTTAAAAATGTTATGAAAACAATAACGACAAAATAAACAAAATATACTGAAACTAGTATAACTATTATAATAGTAGTAGGTAGTAGGTACAACTATATTATAATATAATATTTAACTTTTTTGTTTTGTGATAATAACTTAAATAAATGTAAAAATGTTTTTTCAAATACTAAAACACTTAGATATAACGAAACATAATAGTGTTTAGTACTGTTTACTGTTAAAATAAACATACTGAATATTGCCATTAGCCTGGGGCAAAAATTTATTTTTTATTTTTATCGATTAAACTATTTTTTCACAAAGACATTTTATTCAGTTGATAATATAATTATTATTGTTGTGAATTTGTGATGATAATAAATAATAATAATAAAACATAAATTTTATTTAATTAAGTCATTAAGATTTTATATAGCTGATTAAATGTTATGGCCCTCACCCAACTATATTAGTTTTATTTTATTCTCTCTAAGCGTAAAATATATTAAACGTAAATATTTATTAAATTTTTTATGTGAATAATTTTTCTGTAAAGATTCTCAATACCAATATATAGAGTAATTAATAATAAGTTAACTATATATAGGCAATAACATTAAATTCAAGCTAATAGAAAAGTAAGCTTCTAACTTTCTGAAGTCTGCGTAATTAAAAATATGAAAGATAAGAGTTTTGTACATAAAAAGTATTTATTTATTAATAGCTATTTAAGTTCATAAAAAAAATGATTATAAATTAAAATTATTTATTGCATGAAGAACTGAGCTATTTACTTTTGATAATCAGAAAAAAAATAAAAGGTTTGAAACTATATTATTATGTGACTTTATATATTTGTATAAAAATCATATTATCTTACATTATAAGTTATTACCGTTGAAGTAGCGTTACTGAACCGAATGTCACTCACACTGTCTATCGTAGTAAATTTGTATTTATTATATTACCATTTTACTTGATTATACAGATTGATAATATTCCTTTTTATTAAAAAAAAAAAAAAGGTTATTGATAGGCCCCGATTTTATATCAAAATAAAAAGTTGAAAAATCATTTATAAACGTCAAAAAAAATATTTATTTAACTTAAGCTTGGAAAATACCAAAAAAAAAACTTTTCTCTTTTTAAAATCAAAACAGTTAATTTGATAGAACCACAATAACCTTTATTCCAATAATTATTTTATTAGCCATCTATAATCTGTATTAGCTAATATCTTGTTAACAAACGAATTAATTGCGACAATGAAACAGTAAACACGAACACACACAAACATTTCAGCATTTTCCTTATATTTCTGGCGACCATATTAAAGTAAAGGTAACCTGGCTAGTAAAAATTTAATTCGATCGAAGAAATTTTGTCATTTTTGTAAAAATTATGTAAAAAAACATATTTAAGGTAAAATGTAAAATAAAGTTTACCTACTTAATAGTTAATAATATTACAATCAGCAGAATGATACAAAATTAATTTATATACATAATATATCTATAATACAAAGTGATTCTTTTATCACGAAACACTCATTATTTCAAAAAGTATTAATGTTTTTGAAAATATTTTTTTACACACTTTCAAGTTGTTAAAAAAACAATGGTTTTATTAAAAAATCATATTTTTAAATATTTTTTATCCTTATGTTTTTTTAAGTTTTTTACTTTGTTGAATGACAACAGAGTTTTAATTTCATATTCCAAAGCAGAATATTATTTCAAGTATTTTTATACATAAAAATCGAATTTAGGACGAGTAAGTTGTATTTAGTATACATTTTAAATGATAACTGTTCGAAACATATCATAAAAATATAATCATAACACCAGTTGATAGGATATATCTAGCCACAAATGGAAACAAATATGGAATAAATGAGAAATTAACGAAATTCTTAAATAAAATAATATTATAATGAATGTACGAGATTTGAATAATATGGAGACGATGCACAGTGAACAATTTTCATCTCCATCTACAGCTAAATCACCAAAATTCTCTTGTCACTGAATTATCATCTATTTTCTTTGTCTAGCACTTCACAAAATTAGGAAAGTGTGAAATTTCTTCCTAGAAACCCACATTATCTTTAAATCCAAATTATTTTAAACTAAGATCTCTTTTATATGTAATAAATCTCTATAATTATTTATTGCAACTATTAGTACCACACGATTCATAATGACAAAGATGTGTAAGTTTCCTCACC
>WHPZ01582856.1:0-16419 GCA_016617965.1 Macrosiphum rosae | reverse complement strand
ACCATAGATAAGTATATAATATGTCTTGTACCTAGAAGTACATACCTTCTCCGCTCAGAATCGTTTTTCTTATACAATGATATAATATCATTGAATTCAAATTTAATAGCATCCATTATACAGTGACCCACTTGTAACCTACTGTTCAGCAGAGCTACTTTTTTAATATTATCGTCGATGTATTAAACATAAATATTATAACTTTTTGCACAGTGGGATACTGCAGTGCGCCAGTGCCATCCAGCAACTATTTAAACCTTATATATCTATATAGGTATACGAGGCCAGAGGCTGCGTGCTAAGTACTGCACTACTGCGCAGCACGTATAATAAATATTATAAATTATAATAGTTCATTGTTTATACAAAACGTCAAGTAAACACACACGTAATACCTGCAGTAAACAATTTTTATTTTTTATATGGTTTTACTAGAAATTAGTTTAATTTAATACAATAACAATGATTAGTCCCGTTTTGAAAATATTTGGATGATGTTTCAGGTGTACTAAAGCATATCCCATATAGTTCCACCTACGATAATAATATATTATAATATCGGTACCCCCCCCTCACAACACACGCTAAATAATAGATGAGTAGGTATAAGACATATCATATAATATATAGGAATATATGCATATGTTTATCTATACATCTCTGTATTATATTTTATTTTGTGTTTAAAGTAAAATGCACTGAGTACTATGTTTGGAAGTCCTTCTCGTCGCCTTCACTGTGGCTACGAAAACATCACGGACTCCTTCCTTGGTCTTCGAAGAACATTCTAAAAATGCGAAAGCTTTGATATCTTCGGCCACTGATTGACCAATCTCTTTGGTAGTCATGACATTATATTCAGGTATCCGAATGCTATTTTTTCTCGGTGTGTCCGTATTGTGATTTTCTGTAGTAGCTATTGATTTTTCTGGTTCTTGTCCGATAATATTTTTTTGGCCAATTTCCGATACGTCGAAGTTTTCTTGTCTTGTTACTATCACGCCACGGTAGCCATCCGATTTCGCCTGTACCGGCAGCTGTTCGACAGTTTCTGTCTCACCCGGCAGACCAATACTTTTCAGCGTTTCGTTTTCAGTAATCGTTTGTCCAACAGTGACTTCGGTTGCGTTGCCTATGTCCTGGTTAGACTGCGGTAGATCAATGCTCTGCAGATGGCTGTCGCGGAGGTCCTTCTTATTACCAACCAATATCACAGGCACTTCCTTGCAAAAATACCGCACTTCCGGCACCCATTTATCAATTACGTTAATCAACGATTTGGGAGTATCGATTGAATAGCATAGGATCACTACATCAGCGGACCCATATGACAGTGGTCGCAGTCTGTCGTAATCCTCTTGGCCAGCCGTGTCCCAAAGGTCGAGCGCAACCTTTTTCCCTTCAACTTCGATCACGGTTGAATAGTAGTCAAACACAGTTGGCACGTATACTTCTGGGAAAATATCCTCAAAAAACACGCGCAATAGGCATGTCTTACCACTTTCGCCGTCGCCCACGATCACCACTTTCTTCTTAATAGGAGACATGTTGTCCTACAGCAAAAATACATAAAACGAATTTTAGGCCTGTGCATTTATTTTTGTGACCATCAGCAACACGGGTCATGGCCCATGGGGAGTATAGAGTATAGACTATAGAGGGTTACGGCTGAAACGCCTGTTATGTACCTATGTGGGACAAGGACTCATATATGATATAACCAAGAAGCCGGGTGGTCACCAATATTTTATGCGATAAAAACGATTCAGATCGGAGACGGTCATAGATAAAACTACGATTCAGGCCAGTCAGGCGTAGTAAGTAGGTATTGGTCATTTACACATTTCACGGTAATTTACAATTTCCCAAATTTTCTACAACAGTGGCGGACGACGGTCAAATGATTTTTTCAAGGGGGTATGGCTGACTTTTTATATGCACTAGGTATTTGATTAATTTATGGTTATCAGATCTTATACACATTGAAAAATGGTCATAGGAGGATCTATCACACATAATATAACTTAAATTACCAACCTTCAACTCAATATTTTCTTGATTAGATATTCTATAGGTATACCTTTAGGCTTTAATATAATATTTTGTCAACAAGCGCACGTTCAGGAACACAACAAATAGTTTAATAAATATTTATGCGAGACGTTGGTTATAAATACACTATTTTATCACAGAACCAAATAAAATGAAATAGAGTAATAGATAGTCTTGTTTGTTAAATAATTGTTTGGGTAGGTATGTAAAAATATGTTAATTGTTAAGTGCAACAATGATAGTAAAAATATGAAAATTATCGTATTGAAAATGAAAATTCTAATTTATGGATTGCGCCATAGAACACTCGCGTTGTCGTGTAGTGAAAATCGCAGTGCACGTAAAACGTAACTCTCCAAATTATCGGAATTGATTTATAGGTAAGTACCTATAATATAAAATAATAAGTGTACAATAAATAACAATATTGTATAAAATTAGTTCCAAATTCAGTGGTGTATTGGAGGGTATACGTCGTATACCCGGATCCCTATTTTTGGATTTATGTGTATAGGATAGAATCAATTAATTTAAAACTTAATTTACTTAGCATTTATTCTTGATATCACATCTTTATAATGTTTAAGTATTATAATTATAAATCACTTTTTTTTTTAAATTTAAGTTAACTTAGCATTTATTTATGATATCACATATTTATAATGCTGAAGTCTTATAGATGATGACTAGTTTTTTTTTATTTAGCAATTTTTTACACGGAGTTCGACGAAGTGTTTTTGTTGGGATAGATAATATACACTAATAAATACTGTATATTATCTAAATTTGTTTATTATTTTATTAGTATAGTCCATTATTTTACTGAACAATTTTTTTAAGTTTGTATTCTTTATGATATTTATGAATTGAATTAATTAAAAAAAAAAATTATACGTTAGATACTAAAACTTGGTACATATTACACATAGTGGTGTATAAAGTAATTAATTACGGGGTGGGGGGTGAATAATGAATATAGGGTGAACCCCTCCTATATACGCCACTGCATATACATATACACATGAAAGGTTAGTGTTTGTAATAAAGTAATAAAAGATTATTAAATATTAAGTGTAATGATTTTTCGAGCGGAGCGAGAAAATTTATTAAAGAAGTTATATGTAGGTGCGTATACCCATAAATTGATTAACCAATACACCACTGATACCATTAGGTAAATAAAGTGTGACACACATTTTGAACACTACAAGGAGGGGTGACAGGTGACCCTCCTTACAATTGGTAAGTTAAGCCCCTGAGTCAAGGGTCAATTATGTCAGTACTCAGTAGTTAAGAAATAAAAAACATTTTTTTTCTAAAATGTGTGATAAAAAAATTATTATGATGTAGTATGATATTAGTATTTAGTAATATTACTTGTCTTGAAATTGTTGCATTTGTATAAATGTGTAATTAAGCAAACTCAAAATATTATTAAACTATTAAGCCATTTAGGTGCAATCTAACACTAATTGCTTAACTTCAATTAATTACGTGGTGCCACCATTGGGTGACTTCCCGCTCCCGCTAATCAACCCACATCCCATTTACTTATTGTACTACGTCATGATAATACAGATTGTAAAAATAAATTTGTTCAATAAAAAAAAAAAAAACTTCAATAAATATATCTACACAGTACCTATTATAAAGGTCGCCAAATGGCGGCCCGTGGACAAACTTTATGTGACCCATGTACATGAAATTAATTTTTTTAATTACTTTTATTGATTGTAAATTAGATGAGATTTTCACGATTTTTAATTACGTTTTTTTATTTAATTTTTTGAATTGGCTAGTACATACAATTTTTGTTCCCCTGTAAACTTCCTAAATTCCTAAAGTTGCCTTCAGAAAATGTTTATTGGTGATCCCTGGTGTATTGTATCAATACCTACTACATGACATAGTTGTTGACATTAATTGTATTAAAACAAATAAGTATATACCTATATAAATTGTATACTAAAGCAAAAATAACAATAAATTATTTATTCATACTTTAATCAATAATCTATATATAATACATTTAAAAAGTGTAATTAACATTATTGTTCTTTAATAAATGTTGGGTTTTTTTTTTTTTTCATACTCTTGGAGACCTGTACGTTTCAGAGGCATGCCTTTTAATACTTGCGAGTTAGATTCAATTATCTGAAAATAAAATTTAATTAAAACTTAATACAATTATTTGCAAAACATACTATTGTTATACCTTGTAATTTTATAATATTAAGTACTAACCTTTACTGTAATATAATCGCCAGGTTTAATGTCCTGATTTAATGATGAATCTTCAAGAGGTAATTTAGTATTTGGAACAATAACTTTTATGTTTCCATCTGTTCGTCCACATAGATCAGATGGGCTTCTACGACTTTCCTAAATTTAAACATATTAATTATGAGTATGATAAAAATTTATAAAATTATTTATGTTATGATAAATTTAAAATTAGAAATACTTCAAACTTGTATCTATAATAAACAGTTTATTTTATCATCTATCTACATTTTGTATACAAAAAAATTGGAAAAATAATACATATGATAAGTTCCAAAGCCTAAACAATTCCTTTATTTGTGATTTAAATATATATTTTACTATTTTAGTTAAGAATATGAAAACAATTATTCTTGGATCACAGGTTAAAAGTTGAAAGTTGAAACCAAAAGAAAATAATAAAATAACTTTTCAGTTTAAGCTTGAAAAAAAACCACAAATACTCTTCATCATAAAATTAGTATACAATTATAAAAATAATTTTTATTTAACATATTGAGTTTCACAAATATATTAAGAATGATAATATGTATGGATAATTTTATCTATGAATAATAATTAAAAGTACCATAAAATTAACTTACACCTTCAACCAACATAAGTTGTTCAGTATTAACAAATTGTTTGTTTAAAATTTCTGCATCTCTTCTAAATACATTAAACATCTTTTTTACTCTTTCTACTTTAATTTCATGTGGAACATCATCTTTATAACGACGATATGCTGTTGTTTTCTGTAAAACATTATAACATTTAAAAAATTATAGCTTCAGATTCCTCATATTTATTTTTATATTATTATACATATTATGTTCTAAAGTAAGCTAAAATATAGTCATGAACTAACATTAATCTATGGAATTATGAGTTACTTTTAACTAATGTCTATCTATATTCACATTATCTTTAAAATCACTACTATTCATGGTACAATAAATAAGAAGGCAACTAATATACCATCTAATGTATTAATTGGGGATTAAACAATTTAAAACTATTAACTATTTATATAAATTATAAAATATTAAGTTAGGTATTAAAAAAGTGTTACTTAAGTACAGAGAATGTTGGTATTAGGTCATATCTCAATATCATACACAGGTTTTTTGTGTACATTTTTGTTCATTAAAGAATTTTGGGTAATTTAGCCTAATATAATATATAATATAATCAATGTATTTACCAGTGTTGTAAATAGGGGGGGGGAAAGGAGGGCTTAGCCCGCTACAAAATATCCTTTATTGATTTAGATACATGCCCCCTAAGGGTTACTTTAAATACATATTTGTGTTAGGTGGGCTGTAGCCCCTCCCAAAAAAATTTTTTAACCCTAGTTGTGCCTATGCTATTTACATATGTAACTATATACATGTATACATATCCATCATACTTCTCTCATACTGTATGCAAATAAGAAAGCATTATGATATTTTACAGTTTCCATCAAGCTAATAGTATCTTCAAATTCTTCATCAGTTTCACCACAGAAACCTGCTATGAAATCACTAGAATATGTTACACCGGGTAGTCGATCTCTTATATGTTGAGCCAAGCTTAAATACGATTCACGTGTGTAACCTCTTCTCATTTTCTCCAAAACTTCTGTACTTCCACATTGAGCTGGTAAATGTAAATTTTTGCATACATTAGGTTTCTCCAAAATAATATCCAAAACCTGCATGGTAAAAACAAAACATGAAATGATTCATTAGATACTAACAATTATATTAAGTATTAACTTCATCAGGAAAATCTTTTGGATGTGGTGAAGTAAATCTTATTCGCATTTCCGGATCAACATCAGATACTCTATTTAGTAGTTCAGCAAATCGAACACCACCTTTCTTCTCTTTGTAAACAGTTTTGAATCCTGATGCTAATGTATTAGTTGAAGGCATAAAAAATGAAGAAGTACTCAAATCACGATAGCTATTAACATTTTGACCTAATATTAAAAATGAATGAGTGATACTATGATGATATATTCAAATAAAAAAATAATTTACAATTACCCAATAGAGTTACTTCCTTGAAGCCTTTTTCTGATAAATATTTGATTTCATCTAATATTGATCCAACAGGCCTAGAGCGTTCACGACCTCTGGTAAAAGGAACAATACAATAAGTGCACATGTTATCACAACCTCGCATTATAGATCTGGAAATAATATTTTTTTTTTTATATATTACTTAATATTTACACAGAAATTATTCTGTGATATTTATATAGTAATAAATAATAAAACATAATATTGATAATGATATTATAAACCATTAAAAATAAATTTTTGAATTGTCATATTATTTATTTGGACAATTGGGCTTTACTTTATGGTAGATATAGTTCTTTATTATATAGGTATATTTATTTCCCATAACTAAACACTTAATTTCATAAATGGTAATAATTTTTTGGTTAAAGAAAAGTATTAACTTACACATATGCAGTAACATTGTCATCATTTAACTTAACAGGTTTTATTTCAGCATAAGTTTCATCAAATGATAGTAAGACATTTACGGCTTTTTGTCCGGCTTCAGTTTTAGCTAAAAGTCTTGGCAAGTCCCTGTAACTATCAGGACCAGCTACAAGATCTACAGCTCCCTTTGAATCACTTACCAATTTCTCTTTTAATCGTTCTGCCATACAACCTAAAGCAGGAATAACAGTGATTGTAGTTCTATGAACATAAGTAATGAACAATTTTATTTTTTAATACAATAAAGTTTTACCTAAAATTCCAATTTTTAATGGATCTAATTTACCTCTCCATCGTTTAACTGACCGTAATTGTTTAATACGTGTCCATATTTTATTTTCAGCACCATCACGAATAGCACATGTTACAAGTAAAATTACATCTGCTTCATAAACACTGTTTGTTTTAATATAACCTTCGTTTTGTAATATAGACCATACAATTTCAGCATCATTAACATTCATTTGACAACCATATACTTCAATATATACTTAACAAATCAAAGAAATTTAATAATAAAAATATTCAATATGACATTTTTAATTTCTAACAATAATATTTGATTTTAATTAGGTATTTACCTTTTCTATTTTGTCCTAAATCAACCATATTATCCACATATGGAATTTTATCTTCATTATTTACAAGCTCAATTTGTTCTTGAGGTAAATCTTTTGTGATAAAGTCTTTTAAACTCGGTCCATCAAATTTGTATTCATTTTTTTTTTTAATAGTTGTGCTACAACATTTTACAATATTTGTTGTGTGTAATAATACGATACTTTTGTGTTTCGAAATTAATCTGGAGTAATGATAAGCCACATTGATTTTTTTTAAAATCATTATAAGAAGTAATACATTCACAAGAAAAAATAAATACTATATACAATAAACCTAAAATTTGTAAGTTATTTAGTTATTATAGAACATAAATTAATTCAGATTTCAGAATTTTGTATTTTTATCTTTTGAACTTCTATCGAAATCAGCTTGTTTTAAAATAAATATTAAATTTTTATTTTTTATTATGACTGATTACATTATCACAATAATTTCACTTTCTTTATCATGGAGTTGATAACAAATCATTTATATTTTATAGTATCACGAATTAGATACACGTCTTCTTGTGTATTTTTTAAAAAATATTTTTTAGTGTACCAACTACTATAGTAAATACTAAATTATAATGATAAAATTGTTATTGAGGAAAATATGAGGAATGCCGAATGACATTTAATATATTAATATCACCAATTTTACGTTTGGAAGTATATTTATGTAATTCGTGTTGTAACTTTTAGTCACAGACTTTTAAAAAGTTTATGCTTTTAGTTAACTTTATAGTGTAATAATATTGTTCATTAGTATATCTGAGATACCTTGGACTAAGCAGACTATTTTCTTAGTAATATACAGTTGTACTTACTACTTAGCGCATTACTAAAATAATTTATTTTAAAGTATCATTTCTATTTACCTATTTTTCAGAAAATTGTAAAGTCACAAATCGTTATTTTGTTAGAAACATACTATGCTAATTTACTATTAAACATATTACTCTCTTCGATTCAATTTATGGATACCAGTTTTGAATTGCATCGGAAAATAATATAATGGAAAATAATCCTTGCGGTTTGGCTTTGCTGCGAATAGTATCAAGAGGAAACGCTATCATTGCTGAAATATTACGGCTTAAAGATTACATCCCTCCAGCTTATAGGTAATGCTTATTAAACTAATATTTCAATTACTTACATAATGTTATAAAATATACTTTATGTGTTAACATTTAATGGTGGCCCAGTTGTTAGTAATTTTATTATTTTTATGGAGGATTGCTATTTTTAGTGGTTTTATTCTTAAAAACTATTCTGATGGTTATACATAATAGTGGATAGGCTTCTAATAATAATAAAATTAGTTACAGTCTGTGTTACAGTTTAAAAAAAGTCAATGGTTCAATTACATCAAAAAATGTTTAATGTTCAATGTTTATTTGTGGTTTTAGATTAAACAGCAAGCAAGATGTACAAAAATATGGTCAAATAATATTAGATTTTTCATATTTTAATAATTCAATTGAAGTTGAAAAAAAAATTGAATCAAATCCAGTAAAAAATATTGAATACTATATATTGAAATTTGAAAAATACCTATACATTTATTTTTATATTTTAGGTCTTAAAGGATTTAAATGAAGAATTGAAAGAAAATAATTTGGAAACCATTAACCAGTTCTATTTTTTATTTGAAAATGTATATAAATACATACGCGATTTAAATGAATATCTTGATGAAGTTGAGGAAGGGTCATATATTCAACATACTATTGAAACCATGTTCCTTACAATTGAAGGAAAACAACTATTGGTAATTATATTTTGTAAAAACTACTGCATTTTAACCTATGTCTTTTGTAAACATTTCATCCATATGATTTCAGTGTGAATCATTGTATTTGTATGGTGTTATTTTATTATTTATTGACATTTACATCGAAGGAATTATTAGAGAGCGATTGTTGGTAGCTTACCATCGTTACAATGCACAAGACTATAATAGTGAAAATCCAATTGATGATATTTGTAAATTATTACGTTGTACAAAACAGAACTCAGTTAAATCTATATCATCTTACCCAGAAAATTATTTCAAGTAACTAATATTATATTTTAAAACTGATATATGTAATATAAAAATATAGTATGAAAATTGTAAATCATGCGTAATCCATAACATTTGCCTAATTTAACTAATTAATTCATTATATATCAATAAGATGTATGTGGTTAAAAAATCAACTAACTAAACAGAGGAATACTTTTAAAATTGAAATAAATGTAATTTTTAATTAACTAATTCATTTTTAGAAGAGTACCAGTTAATAAAAATTTAATAAATTTGTCTATTGGAAGACTAAGATCAGATGATATATACAATCAATTATCATCATATCCAAATCCAGATCATAGAAGTATTGCACTAGCTGGTCAAGCTGCAATGTTGTTTGTTTGTTTATTTTTCAAACCTAAAACGTTACATGAAGAATTTGCTATTATGAGAGAAATAGTTGATAAATTTTTTCCAGATAATTGGGTACTTACCTAATTATTTAATTTAACTTGTAATAGAAATTTAAAATTAAAATTAAATCACATTCCTTTTGTTGAAGGTTGTTAATGTTTACATGGGTGTAACAATAAATATAATTGATTCATGGGAATCTTTTAAAGCAGCTAAAACAGCTGTAAATAATACAATTCAAACGGCAGAAATAAGTCGTTTGGCAAGTTCTCGTTCTGTGAATCTGCAGGTAATGGTGTTGATATTATAAACATAAAATCATTTTAATTTAGTATAGGTATTGTATTACATCATATGAATTAAATATGTTGAAGCAGTGATAAGAATGCTAAGAGGGGTGTGTAGTGTATGAAATGACTAGGTAGGATACAATAAGAAGTGAATTTATTAGGGTTAGTGTAGAAGTGGCGGCACCAATTGCAGACAAAATGAGAGGAAGAATAGGTTGAGATGGTTAGGGTATCTGGTCATGTGTGGGGTGAGGTGACTTGGAGGTAGTGAGAATGACTATGTAAAGAGAGTGAGAAAAAGACTGAAGATGAAATGGATAGATAGAATCTCAATGACATGAAAATAACTAGTAAAGTAGAGATGATGAACAGAGACCCATGAAATGGAATATTTATGGGAGGGATCAAGGAGATCAACCCCCCCTCCCCAAAGCAAAAACCTAAATACGTCACTAGCCCCATGGAAGCTTAGGACAAAGATAGTTTACCTCATATGGCTGGGAGTGAAGGGTGAAAAGAAAGTTAAGATATAGATTAATTATGTATAAGCTTAAAATAGTTAAGTTGAATTAATTAATTTAAAAAGGTTGTAAGCTGTACTGATAGTCAATAAAAATATCAATTTTGTACTATACGGCAAATAAACAATAGTAAGAGTAATACAAATTTATTTTTATCAAATAACATTTTGTTACATAATATAATTAGAGTATCAATAATTAATTTACTGATTTGCTGCTATAAAAGTAATTTATAACTACAATAATTTATAATTATGTTACTACCAACATAGATTCCATATTTATTTATATATTTTGTTTACTTTATGAATATTGATACAATCTGTTTATTATTTAGAAAATAATAATTGAGATAAAAAAAATACTCGGAAATCCTAATATTGAAAAAAAAATATTGGATAATATTAACTATGTTATGAATCTTTGTCGGAGTTGTAATGTTCTGCTAAGATGGTATTTATTACATACATCAACGAATCATCTTCGTAAGTTTATACTAATATAATCAGTAATTATTCATATTATAACTATTCTTAAAAATACAGTTTCAGAAAATACCAAAAAAAGTAAACAAATCTGTGATCAAATTTATAATCAGAGCTTGTATAATGATGGTCTAATTTTTGATTTATTAATAACTACTGCAGACTTTGAATTAAAAATAAAAGACACATTTAAAAGTGTAAGTTTTAATATTGAAATAAAATGTGTATTTAATTATTTATATAAGAGTAATTTTATTTATTCTGGTTTTGGCATTTAAATCATCAAAGTTGTTAAACATTATTTTAACAAGCATTCCAAGCTATTTCATAAAATATATCATAGGTGTTTCTTAAGCTAAAATAAATCTTATTAATCTTGTTATGTTGTTCAATTGGATTCATTTGTATCATTTCAATTGCAAATAATATGGTACTTTATGTTTTTGTAATTTATTTTAATGAAAGAAATGAAAGTTTTAGGTATTATAAATGTTATCAACTTGATATTTGTATTTTGTTTTCATTTAGTTGTTGGATGAAAAAGAAGTTAGATGGCTTAAACGGAAAGATGACTGTGTTGAACGTATGAATGAATTATCAGAAATCTTTTCGGGTTTAACAACTATGTCACGTGTAAAAAAAAATGGTAAATAACATATAATATTATATTTATAGAATTGTGTGTTATTTATCTTAAAGTATTTGTACTATTTATGATAATATTTTTAAAAGAAAATTTACAGATTTGGTTTATTAATATTGGGAAACAGATTGAAAAAATTTCTATGGAAGATGAACTTGTAACTAGTAGAAAAATCACCCAAATAATCAAAGCCTTAGACGAGGTTCAAGGTATTAATTATTTTCATAGTTAATACATAATTTGCTATGTATTTATACATTTTTATTGTTAATAGAATTTCATCAACTTGCTAATAATTATCAAGTGAGTCAAACTATTAAAGATACACATACTTATCTTCGTGAAATGATGAAAACGATAAGTGTCAAAGATAATGTCCTAATAGATCTTCAAATCATCGGAGATTTTAGTTATGCTTGGTATCATATTGATAGATTCACTGGTCTGATGCAAAATACAATAAAAGAAGAACCTTCATTTGTGATCAAACTTCGAGCAACATTTTTAAAGGTATTAATTATTATAAGTATTGATTCAATAATTTAGTATCAAAATAAAAAAAAATAAAAATTTACACTGTAACTGAGAGCATTTTAAGCATGTGTCTAACTTTTTGGTAAGGTCTTTAAACTTTAGAGGAAACCAAATACTAGTTTATTTTTTCTGATTCTGAAATCAAATGATATCTATATCAAATTTTTGGAAACATTAATTTACTTTTAATAAAATTTGTATAGTATATAATATATAAAAATTAAAAATATATGCAGCTATAATAATAATGATTTTTTAAATTTCAATGTGTTGAATAATAATGTTATTTATATTTTTAGCTGGTGTCATGTATGGAAGTACCTCTTATACGTATTAATCAGTCTGGTAGTGAAAACTTAATGTCAGTTAGTAAATATTATTCACATGAGTTAATAGAATACATACGTAAAGTACTCCATATAATTCCTGAGACTATGTTCAAATACATGACTAAAATAGCTACTCTGCAAACAGATATTATTAAAGAAATACCCACTAGATTAGAAAAGGATAAACTTAATGATTATGCACAACTTGATGAAAGACTTGAGGTAAAATAATAAAATAAAATTGTTAAAATGTTATATTTATGTAAATGTATTATTAAAAATATTTGTAGGTAGCCAAGCTGACTAATGCTGTGTCTGTACTAACAGAAGGTGTATTATGTATGAAAAGTACCCTAGTTGGTGTTGTGGAAATTGATCCCAAACAACTTCTCGAAGATGGAATTCGAAAAGAGTTAGTTCAACACATAGCAGTTGCACTCCACAATGGTCTTATATTCAACCCTAAAGCTAAGGTACATTTTTCAAAAAGTTGAATTTACTATAACTAATCAAATGATTGTTTCAGACTAGTGAGTTATTACCTAAACTTGATGCTCTTAGTAACACTATGGCTGGTTACCGTCGTTCATTTGAGTATATACAAGATTACATTGGTATATATGGCTTAAAGATATGGCAAGAAGAATTAAGTAGAATCATTGGCTATAATGTTGAAATGGAATGTAATAGCTTTATGCGTGCAAAAATATTAGATTGGCAAAGTGTTTACCAGAGTAAAGTTATCCCTGTTCCGTCATTTGAGCCGTGTGATGGTCAATCTATGACATTTATTGGCCGGCTTGCTAGAGAACTAATTCGCATTACTGATCCAAAGTAAATGATTTATCTTAGTAAAATTATCTGGGTATATTAATCATTAGTATACGGAATCTATAGAATTCGTTAATTATTATGAAATACACATTAAACAAATAGAGTAAGCTAATAATTTGTTTTATACATCATCAATTCCAAATACAAAATCATTTAGTGATCTTTTCTCAGTTTTAAGAAATGTTTGATATTTTGAGTTCAAAATCATATTTATTTTCTGTTTTTCACGGATTGCATTTAATAGGGAAAGTTAAGAAGACAAAAAAATGTTCTGCTTCTTGGATAATTTTGAACAGTATTGCTTTTATGATCAATTAAGTTTGAGACCATTACCTATTTATTTGTGAATTTTATTTTTACAACAATTTTATTTTAAATTTAACAAATTATTATCTAATTAATTAATATAAATAAAAAACTTCTTTTTGCTTGTATTTTTAAATTTATAAGTGCATATTTCAAGGGTCATTAAATTTAATTATACCATGGTACTTTTAGTGCCTTGAAATCCAAGTCTTTCTGATTAATAATCAAACTAATTATTATAATGTATTATTCATAGGGTTGCTGTTTATAAAGAGCAAACTACAGCATGGTATGATTATAAGACAAATGAGGAGATTATTAATATAAGATTTTATTCAAATATAATTAACTCAATAAATGTTTGTGGACTTACTGGCTTAGATAAACTCATTGGATTTATGATAGTTTCTGAACTTAAGGTGGGTAATAAATACAATGCTTATTTTTATTTATTTTGTATCTTGTTATTGTTTTAGTGATTTTAATTATCAAATTAAAGTTTGTGAAGTTCATAAATTATTATTTTAAACAATTTTAGAAGCTGTTGGATTATTTACAAACAAACATAATTAAAGATAGAGATTGGTTACAAATTCTTGGTACAATATCAAAAGAATTGATTTCAAATGGCAGTATTATAAGTAAGATATAAGAATAATAAAATAATTAGTATCAAAATACAATTTACTTAAAAACAGTATAAACATAATATTTATGATTTATTATTATTATAATGACATAAACTATTAATATATAAAAAAAATGATGCAATACTAGAGAAAAAACATTAGACAATAAATTAAATCAAACAGAATTGAGTACCAACTTACTTAAGTAAATTAATTAAAATTAATAGAGCCATATATTTTTAAAGCCATAAATTGGTAGAAATGTTTATATTATTAACTTGTGTAACATAATTTTTTAGGTAATCCAGTTAAAACATATCAAAAACACTGCTCAAAATTTCAAAAAATACTACCCACTATTTTGGATTCTATCATGAAAATTGGACAGCTTCAGATCATACGCAAACAAATATTTTTTGAACTTGAAGTTTCGTGTAAATTAAATGCTAAAAATTTATTTGATTGCTTAGAAGCAATGAACAAGTAATGTTATTGTTTGTTATATGATCGTTTATTAATTCAATATTATGTATATTATACTAAAATGATGTGCTGTTAGTTTATTACAAAAAATGAAGATCTTTGAAATTTACATTTTTCTCACCTACGCATGTGTACATTTATAAGTTAATAGTAATAAATCTTAAAAATTATCTTCATCTTTCAAATGTACAAAACAGGAAGTTTGCTTTCACTAAAATAAATTTTGTTTTGTTAGCTTTCATGTTTATTAAAATAACCAATTATCAAATTAAAGGAAAGGTTATTAATTTTAGCATCTCATAGGTTATTATTAATGTTTCAATTTTGAACTATGTAATATGATAAGGGCATTTCAAAATTGTTATATCAATAAAAGTTCTCGAGATATCCAAAATAATATTCTTACATTTAAGTTTGATAATAGGTCAATTCACTCTAATATTATGAAATAAAATTATCTAATAAAATGTTATTTTATTTTAGAGCTGTATTAAATGAAGTAAAAGCACATTTTAGAGACCCAGAAAATAAACCATACCCAGCTGATGACAACCCACTATTACCAGAACTGAGCAAAATGTTGGATTGGGCAGGAATTGGAAATCCATACTTAAAAATTTATATAACTACAAACACTACTCAATACATATCTTTAATTGCATTTTTATTCACTATTTCACAATTCTCAAAACTACAATATACAGAAAATTTAGGTTAGATAATTTTAAAATTGTTAATTATAACATTAAAAAATATCTTTAATTACTATTTATATATATTAACCTAATTTGAATTAAAGCTCTATTGGCGTGGAAAAAAATTGGAGATCCTGTTGATGGTGCTCCATTGTATATAGGTGTGCAGACATTCCTAAAACAATTTCATCCAGACATAACCACACAATATTTAGAGTATTTAGCTCAATACATCAAATCAATTATTAACCACTGTACCAAGTATGTATTTTGTTCTAATAATCTATTTAGCTTATGTATTTGTTTTTAGTTTTATGTAGATAAATATTTTTGAAGTCAATTTGTCAGTCTATATTGCCAAGTATATTTTATGATATTATTGGCTATTATAGTAATTTATCATATTATTATACATTAGTAGTACAGTAGAATGAATTAATTTTTGCAAAAAAATTCCATTTAAAAATTTTATTGTGTGTATAAAATATAATAATATAGGTACTTAATTTTTTAATTATATTTTGTTTGACAGATCAATTGAAAAACTTGAAATACCTAATGAATATTATGTCACTCAATTTTATGTGGAAAGGTTTATTTTCGTCGGGGAATTAAATCAGCAAATATTTTTAGAAATGGTACCACACTTTTTAACTGATACACTTGAACATTTGAAGAATTTATCAATAAAGTAATAATTATAATTTATAGGCATGTAGCATTGTAATATTACGGTAAAAAGATAATTGTTACCATGTACATTGTAATATTATACATTATTTATTCCAATTCATTAAAATAAAATATATATTTTTTATAGTTACATGT